>JABXWE010040846.1:0-30065 GCA_014611495.1 Limonius californicus | reverse complement strand
GTGTTCTTCTTTTCTCACATTGACTCGTCTATTCGTTTGACCTATGTATGTTTGATCGCAGTCCTGGCAAGGAATTTCGTAGATACCTTGATTCTCCAGAAATATCCTTGTTTTGGGGTTTTGTAGAATGGTGCTGATCTTTCTGTTTGTTGGGAATGTAGTTTCCACATTGTGTCTTCGTAGAATTCTCGAGATTCTGTCTGTTATTCCTTTGACGTATGGCAGGTGGGCTTTGGATGTAGGTTTTTCTTTTTCATCCTGTGGCTTAACTCGGCTGGGCTTAAGTGTATCATTGATGGTTTGATTCTTGAAGCCATTTTGTCGCAAAGCTTTTTGGAGTTTCTTCATTTCTTCCTTTTTGATGGTCCATGTCTCGCTCCCATAGCATAGAATTGACTCTACCATAGATTTTCCGATGTGTTTTTATCATTGTATGATGTATGCCGATCCCACCATATTGAGTTTGAACTTCCTATTATTTTGCGGCTATTCTCAATCTTGAACTTTGTTTCTTCCTGGCCTATACCGTGTTTGGTAATTATTGTCCCTAGGTATTTGAATTTTTGTACTTGTTTTGGGTATCACTAATGAGTATTTGAAATAGAGCATCTGTGTTAACTGTCAGATATGCAGTTTTGTCTAAGTTTATAGGGAGGCCCCATACTTCATATTCTTCTAGGAGTTTCTTAACCATATATTCTAAATCGTAAGAGTCTCGTGCGGTTACGGTTTAATCGTCAGCAAAGTTTAGCGTGAATAGGTGATTTTCATTAACAAGTACACCCATACCGCTCACTTTCTCTTTCCATGCTTCTAATACTACTTCCAAATAAGAGCTGAATAACAGTGGAGATAGGCTGCATCCTTGTCTCAAACCTTTAGTTGGAGTGAAAGGTTCCATAAGTTCATTGCCATTTTTAACGTAAGCTTTGTTGTTTCTGTACATTTCTTTTATTATATTTAAGGGTTCTTGATCTATATTCATGAGGTTTAATGCTTCCCATAATTTATTTTTTGGGAGCGAATCGTATGTCTTCTTTAGGTCAATAAAGGCTAAGTGTGTCTCTTCTCCTACTGTTGTTCTTTTTTCTGTCAGCGGTTGTAACACAAATATGTTGTCAACACATGATCTTCCCTTAGTGAAACCAGTTTGTTTGTCACTGATCTTGTTTTGTAAATTAGCTTGCAGCTTGCTATTTAACATTTTACCGAACAGTGTGTTGAAGACGCTGTTTATACTCAGCCCGCTATAATTATTAGGGTCTTTTCTTGGGCCTTTTTTATTATATTTCTTTCTGAAAGATATTTGAATGTGTCTACAGATCTGTTCTATTTTATCATATTTATTTGTTTGTTGAATGGATGCCGTTCCATTCCTTGTCACTAATTGTAACAATTCATTATTTGTATATGGAATAGTACAGTTTTTGAAAACTGCTTCTATTTCCCAATGCCAATTAGCTACAAATATACAATACTGTGCAATAATTATTTATGATTTCTTGCCTTGATAGAGCATTGAGACTAAACTTTTAACTCCACTGTATACGACAATGTTGCCAGTTCTGTCATTTAACAACGACAGTAGCACGGTCTTAGAACATGGATGACTGAATCTATTTATCGTTTTTCCCTTACTCGCCAAGTGTAACTTGACAATGTAAAAGATAATTTACTCTCCGATTTTTTAACTCCCTGTATAACCCATAACCGAATATGATACTCAGAATCAAATTTTAAATTTCAATTCTAATACGATTTTGGCACGAAGGTTTGATATACAAATTAAAGAAAATGCTGCCGAGACAGTATGTAGAGATACTAACATCATATATTTCAGACAGACTCTTATGTATATAATAAAACAGGAAGACGAATATTCTGACCTGAAGGAAATACGAGCGAGCGTGCCTCAAGGCAGTGTCCTTGAGTCTATCCTTTACCTGCTATATACTAGTGATACCAGCAGTAGAACGGATCACAGTAGCCACATTTGTAGATGACACTGCACTCCTCGTAGTGGACAAAGAGCAAGATATTTCCACTAGAAGACGGCAAGTAGCTAGCAACAAAATACTTGATTGGAGCAGACAATGGAAGATCAAGTTAAACGAACTTAAATCTATACATGTAAGTTTTACCAACAAAAAGTTAGTTAACACTCCGATCTTGGATATCAATGGTACCATTGTGCCCTATGAGAATACGCCAAATATCTAGGTATGGCCCTGGACGCCAGGCTCAGATGGAAAGAGCATGAGAAGAAAAAAAGGGCTGAGCTTAATCTGAAATACAAACAACTTTATTGGATCCTTGGTAGAAATTCCAAGTTGGCAATAGACAACAAATTACTGATCTACAATCAGATTCTGAATCCGGTATGGCTATATGGTATTCAGCTCAGGGGCTACGCCAGCTATACTAACATCAAATCCATTCAAACATTTCAAAACAAAGGGTTGGGTAACATAGTTAACGCTCCATAGTATGTACGTAACTCCGACTTACATCGAGACCTCAAGAGTCCAATGGTAAACGACGAGATCAAAAGGTACGCTGGTAAACATGAAGCCAGACTTCATCTTCACGAGAACGCGGAAGCTCTTCAACTGCTGGACAACCAACACTTAGTAGGAATACTGAAGAGGACCAAACCATTCGAGCTTGTGCAGTGGCTGCGTAAAATCAGAGCATGGTGCGGGAGTGAGAATGTAAATAAAAGTTAGAAAACTCTAAAGAACATCGCTGGATGGACTCTAGTTATTAAGTAAAGTAACATAAGAATGTAACCGATAAAAATTAATGGCTAGTCTGTTAGACTAGTTTTAATAATGTAAACACCCCAAATGCTAAATAAAAAGAAATTCTAATGGAATCAATCCTTTACAAAATCGACAATCGGCTCTTAAAATTACAATATTCTTGGAATCACTACGAGTTCTGCTTTCAGAAGTGAATGTTTTGTATTCTGCAGTAAACCTGTAGCAATTTAACTGTAATTAAAATTTTTTAAATAATTGTAGCTAATAAATATATTGGTTGTGTTTTCCATAACCAACCTCTATTGCAAATATTGTTAACTATTCTAGTAATAATATATAGATTTGAGCTTTTTAGAACACACTATAAGCTGCATAAGTAATTTTGCGTCTATCTAACCCAAATACTTTTATAAACAAGCCCAGGCCATTTGTACGCTTCATTTCGCCTGATAACCAAAGACAGTTGTAAAGCAAATTTCCAAGCAGGATGGATAGGATGCCTCTGGGATAAAGTTTGGAGCTCTTTTAATGTAGGTATTTTAACATTCATATCCGGGCCTGAATATTGCGCTTTGAACATGCTCAACGCTCGTTTCTTGGAAACTTAGAAATACAGAGGAGAAACATGTAACAGTTTTGGAAGCCGGACTTGTCACATTCGTAGTTATGTTTACAGTTTTAACCCGTTTTTGGATAAATATATTTTTGACACGCAAATACAGATAATGTATAAATTATGGCGCCGCTATATATTTAAAATCCCTGTTCTGCATAAATCAGACAAGACAAAAATCCAGATGGGACAAGCTCGCTCCCTGAGTCCCTGATGTCAGCCCTCAGTGCACGTGCAAAAATAGGCCGACGCCAGAAAAACACATAAGAAAAATCCCGGACTCAAAGATTAATTAAGTTTACCTTCAGTACGTTACTATCTATGCACATGTCACACTGTTCGCGATGACTATTAATTTGCGTTGTCTACTGGAAAATTAATATTGATTGAATATGCTGGTTTCATGTACACACTTCATGCAGCAACAGCTGGTCCAGCTTTAACGAGCTTTCCATGGTTAACAAATGTCCAGATTATAACACGAATCAAGTACAATAGCATACTTAATGGCGAAATGTGTGTAGTTATGTTTGCTCTTCTACATTTGTTTTCGTATATATGCGGAATTCGCATAAGCTCCTAAACAAATATTAATGTTACGCTCAATATACCTTTCGACCGGACTCATTGAAACCCTAATCGCCTCAGGCTAGTACTTTTATGGTTTCTATAATTATTTCGCAAATCTGTAAAAGCTTAGTACGAATGGGAATGTAGCAGGTGTCGGAACTTCTGAAAAGCTAATTTCTAAACATGACAGAAATTCGAATAGAAAGCAGAATTACAAATTAAACAACTAAGTTAATGTACAAACAAAACAACAAAGAAGAGTATTATGATAAGCATAGCCAACAAGAATGCTTGTATGCTTATGATAATTACATAATACAAAACTCCTTACCAGCATTTATCTCCTGAATGAATAAATTAAATTACTTTGCTACTAATAAGAAACATGAAAATTTAAGCAAACGCAAAAAGATAAACTTCTTCTCCCTAAAAATATAATATTACCGCCATTTCGACTGTAGCGAACTTAAAAATTCATTTTTCCTAATAACCCAATTGATCCATCCTATACAAATAACCTTTAGCACAAAGTTATTAACCCAATATTAATTACAAACTGAGTTAGAAAGCTCCCGACAAACCCTTGTATAATTATTGTGACTAAATGCGCTCTATACAATTGAATTTTAATAAATCGAAGTCAAATTATAGCTCACAATTCAGCATACATTTTGAAAGTTTTACGCTGATTTTAAATTCCGTATCGGAAAAATTACTTGAATAAATTTTCTCAAAAAATCTTGTTAGACTATTCTTTTGCTCGAAATGTGCTCGGCTTGAAATCTACTTGAATATGTATTATAAACTTACTCGAACAAGTTGCTTTGTTTAAATCGAAATGTGCTAGAACTGATTCAATGGGGAAAAGATTTGAGATATATCGTAACAGGCAAACATTTATTGCAGGTTGCAATTATTATATTATATTACAAACAAGTAAAACCTTAACTAAAACGAAAATTTTGGATTTCAGATATATTAGATATGGTTTCTCATTTTTAATATTTCGCCTAATAATGAATTTTCCGGAAAATATGAGGTAAATTTCAAAATTTCAGGGATGACTTTGGCGAATAAATTAAGATGACAAATTTTATCTGCATATGAAATTTCCAAAGGTTGTTCGCTAAATTTTGGAAACGCTGGTAAGAGGGCTTAGACGGTAGAACTTGATTAGCTCCAGCGGAAATCAGAATTTTTACTTTGCCATGGTATTCTCTACTCTACTAAATAATTTAAATAACAGTATCAAAAATTAAAAGAACATATTTTAGAAATTAGAGCGGATAACTAATTAAAAGCGCAAATTGTACTTAGTTACGAGATTTCCAACGGATATTG
Organism: Limonius californicus; assembly: GCA_014611495.1. Lineage (NCBI taxonomy): Eukaryota > Metazoa > Arthropoda > Insecta > Coleoptera > Elateridae > Limonius > Limonius californicus. Next base: position 24,779 of record JABXWE010040846.1, on the reverse strand, counting down.
GATAAATTATACTAAATCCGAAACCAGAATTGAAGCATCAAACTTGATTAATTCCAATAAAAATAATGTAAGTCATATATTACCTATATGATCTGTTTGCGTTAGACTGCAAAATTTCCAAATACGTTCCGCAAGTTATGTTAGAATTTAGATTCCAGAATTTATGTTTTGATGGAAGCATTCAATTTTGTCACCCAGATTTTTTAGGGTACATTCTTTTAGTTAGCAAATTTGGTATGGTAATCAAATTTTATCTGGATGTGAGATTTCCAATGGATATGGTAAACATTTTGGTAAAGCGGAAAACAAGGATTAAAACATCAAACTTGATTTATTCCAATGGAAATTTTAAACAGATATTATATGATCTACTTGCATTAAATTAACAATTTTCCAGGTAAGTTCGGCAAATAATTTTAGAATTTGGATTCCAGATTACAATTAAAGTATTCAAATTTATCATTGAAAACTAGTTCTGCATTTGTTCTTGGATATGGAATAAATTTTGCAAGGATTCAAACATTAAACGTGATTATTCCAATGGAAATTTAAGTCATATATTATATAATCTAATTGCGTTAAATTGGAAATTTTCTAGATAATTTCTGCAATTTATTTTAGGATTTGGATTGCAGATTTTATATTCCAATGGAAGTATCCAATTTTGTCATCCAATCCTGTTTTTGGATTTGTTAGAATACCTCGAATTTTATCTGCTACATTTTCGAAAACAAGGATTAAACATCAAACTTAATGAATTCCAGTGGAAATTTAAATCCAGATTGGCATTTTCTCATATATTATATGAGCTATGTGCGTTAAATTGGAAATTTTCCAGATACGTTCTACAAATTATTTTAGAATTTAGATCCCAGATTTTATATTTCAATGGAAGTATCCAACTTTGTCATCCACTCCTAGTTTTAAATTTTTCGGGACACCTTCGTACAATTAGACAATTAGACAATTAGCTGCTATGAACGAATTTGATCTGTCTATGAAATTGTCAACGGATGTTCGACACATTTTAGCAAAGCTACATTTGATTAATTCCAATGGAAAATCTGAATTTTTACTTTGCAATAGTATGTTCAGAAGTTAGAAGAACATGTTTTCGAAATTAGATTCAATAATTAATTAAGACGACAAATTTGATCTGGAATTCGGATTTCCAACGGATTTTAGATACATTTTGCGAAATGCAGAAGCATGAAGCAACGCATGAAAGTTGATTACTGGGAATACAAATTTAAATCAAAATTTGTACTACTCTACTCGGCTTAAATCGGATTTTTTAAGATACGTTAAGTAACTTATTTTAGAATATGGATTCCAAATGTCAATATAAATATTCAATTCTTTGTCTGATCCCGTTTTTTGATTTTTCGGAATACTTTTCTACAGTTAGAAATTTGCTGTTGTGAACGAATTTAATCTGGCTATACAATTTTCCACTGAGATCATATAAATTTTTACTAAAGGAAGATCAAGTTTGATTAATATCAGTGGAAAGTCAAATTTGGGTTTTGCTCATGTTTATTTGGGAATTTTACGAGTCGGTCTGCTAACAATTTTAGACTTTTGGATTGAAAATATTATATTCCGATTCAAAACTCTGATTTTACTGTCCGCGCCTAATTTTGGATTGGTCAGAAATTCGTCGAATTGGAAGTTTCTAAAGATTGAAAATTTAATAGACAGGTGAAACTAGAATTCTGAATAAATTATGATCGGATAAAATGGGATAGAGATTTTAACAGGTTGAATTTTATCTGTATATGAAATTTATAGGAGAACTGGGATAATCCGGAAAAGTTCTATCCGATCAAGTTTTAAACCAGTAGAAATTTAAAATTTTATATTTAATTCCTAATTTTCTTATCAGTTACTTTTTGTTTTATTAAACCTCGTGTAAGCAAGTTAGCTAAACAACTGCAGAATTTGGATTGTAGATTGAATATTTCAATTCAGGTTACGAATTTTACAATTCTGGATTTTTAACTAAACTATTTGAAAAATTTTCTGGAGATACAAAATTTGCCGTTTAGGTAAGTCTGGAATATGGTATTTTTTAAGATCAAATAAAGCCTTACATGATTGCATTTGATCTAGATTAAGCTTGATTTCACGAAAAAATCTACATTAGGGTTTTGGGTTGGTTTGCGATTTTTGATCAAATTGAGCTCGATTCTGTAAACAATTGTATAATATGGATTGACGAATAGATATTTCCAGAAGTATTAGAATTTTGCCATAAAATCATTTTGCATATTCAAACCGACCATTAATTTGCAATTTTCTAGATTTATAAAATTCGCCGGGGAGGTAAATCCCAAATTTTCTCATGGCAGTTTCAGTAAAAAAAATGAATTTTAATCTGTTTATATTCAATCAAAAATTCTTCATGTGGATTCAGTAAACACTGTGAATTGTATATTTCAATCTTATGAATTTCGAATCGATTAATATGCAATTTTCTCTAATTGCTAAGTTAAATCCGGAATGTTCAATAATTTATTTTTCGAATAAGATCGGATAGCAAATAAAACATAGGATTGCAGCCGGATATGAAATTTTCAGTAGAACAAGGAAATCAAACTTGACTTGGTAAGTTTGATTCCACTAGAATTTAAATTAAGATCTTTGCTTATTCATTCACCTCCAGATTTGTTTGCCCTCAAATTCTGACGATTTTGCAATTTTAAAATGTGGATTGTAGGTCGTATATTTCAATGCGGGAATTTAGCCATCTGACCCTAATTATGAATTTTTCACCGTGCTTTGGAAACGTTTAGATGTAAAACATTCACTATCGGGATACACGTGGAAATTTGAATATGACATTTTTTGGAAGAGATCGGATAAGGAATTAAGACGGCGGATTTTATCTGGAAACGAAATTTCCAGCGGAATAATCCGGACAAGGAATAAACCTGATTAGTTCCAACGAAAAATTTAAAATTTTATTTTCTTATTCTTTTTAAGATTTGCGTTAAAAGTTCTTCAAATTGTAGACCAATTAAAGAATTAAATATAACTTATACAAATAATTTACGGTTACTGTTATATATAATATGAAAAATACAGAGGAAGAAGTTTTATGCTTACATAATAAGTGTTTTAGTTTATTTTAAATGAATCAAGAAAATATACGAATGTAGAAATAAATAACCCTTTAGAAAACGAAATAGAATAAGTTTTTATGTTACGATTGGTAGGTTTAAAAATGAAGGAGTTATTGCCGCTGCTGGAGAGAAGTATATTAAAAGGGGGCGTAAAAAGTGCATAATGAGCAACGTTATTGAGTGTTTAATTGGCTCTTCTAGAGTAAATTTTAGGGTTATAAATAATAAACGAGTTAATTAATACAAGTTAAACAGCATCAAGGTATCATTTATGGCGTCAGGAGCATCGACAAGCTATGAAACGCTGCTCGATAACATCTATTTACAAAAATTAGTCGACAGCCTAACGTTCCGTAAACACTTCGAAAAATTCAATCTGCGCGATCTCATTTTCATGAGGCAGGATGGGTTAGGAATATTGATGCACGATATTACGCTCTAATTCAAAGTTTTACTCTCCGTTATTTCAGAGCAAATGAATCTCCATATACCTGCAACTTAATAGAATATTAAGAATATCGACCGGACCCGTCCTGCAGCAAAAGAAGAAAAACAGATGTCTAGCTGTAAAACAAATCTTCCAAAAATAAAACAAGTAAGGGAACACAACCACAGCCTCTTTAAATAAAATATGTAGCGCCCTAAATTCCCAGAGCCCTTTCGTAAAGAAAGCTCGTATGTTAGCACCGGTATACACACAATTACCCCGTCCTGTCAGGCTGTCACTGCTCTGCCGCTATTAAACAAACAGAACTTGTGTACTAAACAGAACACCCAACAATAGCGGCAAATGATTTAAATTTATGCATTACTTAACGCAATTTGCAGCCGAACCGGTAATTGCATTACCGCGGAGAAAAATTGTTAGTCGGGGTACGCATCCACCGGCACTATAAAAGCTTTATGCCTAATAATGAGTAGAGGAGAAGTCTAACGTTGTTAACCGTGTAGTTAGATGAGCTAGATCGTTAACCGTATACGCCCGATCGTTTTGAAGATTTAATTAAGTGTAGAGGTAAAATGATAAAATTCATTTTCATCTAACGAAACTGAACTTGGCGACGACGGCGATAATAATCTTGTGTCAGCATAGATAATATGCATAAACGGGAGGAAGGAAAGTTTCAAGAGTTCGCTCGGAGACGGCGAGTTCCGTTCTAATACTTACCGGACAACACAAAGAGGGTAAAAAGCAGGACACCGATGCTGGACATTGAGCTGCAGTTTCATTGGCGCTGGTCACTAGCGGAAGCACTGGCTACCGCACCGGCACGGCACCTCTTGGACAGCGTCGGCGTAGCGGCAGCGGTTACAGTGGTAAATAACAGCGGCAATAGCAGCAGCGGCAACAACGAGAAGGGTTAACACTGGACCACGCGGCACCGGCACTGGCACCAGCTCGCGGACCGGTCAGTCGACAGACAAGCGGCAATTGTAATGCAGAGGATCGCGTGGATAGAAGTGCCGCGCCCGCGCTATTCCCGTTAGGGTAGCGAATCGGTAGCTGGGACTCCTACACCGTCACTCATTAACGGCCCCGCTCCTTTCAGGGACATGTGATCAACACGCCGTGTTTACTTTGTACGGGTCGCCGCGCATTGTACTGCCACACGCCTCATCATTAATTCAAGCTTTCGTTTGGCCCCGAGGCACGCAATTAACATGTCTATCGATGGGGTAATTGTTAAACTCATCCAGGACCACGAGCTTGCAAATAATGCAGGTGGTTCGTGTGGAGAACGTGACTCTAGCTGATGAATAATGAATTAACCCCGATACTTGAGATGATTACTCGAGCCCGGAGTCGTAGTTCCGGAGACGCGCTGACCGCATAATAATCCAGACACAGATCGTATGGTCCTTAGCCGTACAACTGACAACAGCTCGCTAGTTGAGCCGTTCAACGTGATCGAAGGGACCTCTTAATGTTTAAACGGTGTCTATGCGGATTTCGCACCGACATCGCACTTCGCGAACTGACGCCGGATCAGGGGTATTCCGCCCTGCTTGCCCCCCTGGCTGTTCAAGTCACGCTATGTGCCGGAACCGCCGAAATCGAACCGAAATAGATCTGAATAATGACATAATAAGCCGTACTGCAGAGATATGCAGATACGCCTGGTGCAAGCGGTTCCAAAACTGCGGAACTCGATCCGCTCGCTACGACTGTAACCGCAGTTGACAGACGATAACTGGAGCCGAAGACCCGGAGCGGGTTGTCAACATACCGGATCTGATACTTCAAAATAAGACATCCTGTGCAGTTCCATGGGGCAAACAAGCGCGCAACGTGACTGCACGAATAATTCGCGTCACCTGCAGCCCCCGAGAGCTGCCATGGCATGTAACATCCTGATCGCGCCATCCTCGACATGGCACTCGACCATATCGACCTAGCACGGGCCGTTTTACCGGGATATGCCGTGCGTCCGACACAGGATATATTGCGACTTAGACCCGGATCCCGTTTTCGGTAACCCGAGAGAGACGGAGCCAGTCGGCGGGAAGCTCGGTTCCTGCGGTTATGTATCATCAAATCGTGATTAGTTGATAACGGAATACACGACAGCCGCAACCACCTAAAGCTCCGCCGCTGCCCGAAGCCACATTGCTACCCACATTTCTGTCAACTTACACATGTAATTATCGAACAGTCGGAGTTCTGAATTTCAAGTAACGCGAGGATTAACAATCATTTGCATTTGTAAAGGCAGAATAAAGCTACACCACGAGATACCCGCGAACAAGGTAGCAAGGCAGTACTTATCGTTACAAACGCATTAACCAAACCAAATACCTACTTACGGCAAAAGAGCTGTAAATAAAGACGCTGCGTGACTTCCAAATGGTAAATACCCGCGGCCCGACTGCGAATTAGCAACAGATTACCTTAAACGGCGGTTGCTGATAAATCAAAGAGTTAAGTCGTCATGGTTAAATTGTCAATTATGTGCTCATGCCTGGAACCGTGATCGATTCATCAATTAGCATAGACGGGTCAGAGTTTACAGATCAGTGCCTTCAAGAGCCTACCGGGCCGCGAACACCGCCGCCAACGTAGCAGAAGAATCGATGCTCATTTAGGTACCATCGTTCGCTGTTTCATACGCCGAAGTGCTTCTTTCTACACGGACCTCCATATTTTATCATACGACTACATACAGAGGTTTTACACAACCATCCAAACACAAAAGCTCGCGCGACCGTTCAGAAAAGCTTATTTGTGTTTGCCGCAATCTGATACCCGATGCGTGCTGTATCATTGAATATTATTGTCTCTGTTTACGCTCAGAAATTACACACAAATATCAAATCGGCTCACGATCCTAGAAGGTCGCTCGAAAATTATAATTTCAAAATCCTGAAAGTTTAAAGGCCAAATTAACAGTATTCAATAACAACGTCTTTCACAAAAAATAAGTCAATCTATATAATTTTGTGTGATATAGATTAGCCACCGGCAATTTGTTTTCTTCAATTGCTCCTTTACTTCGTTAAGATCGTAAATTACACGCATGAATATTTTATCACGTGTAATGCAAAATATCGTTTAGATTGTTTTATAAATGAAGGCACTAATGTAATAATAACGAATAGAATCGGAATATTTTACATGTACCAGTTTTGTAACATTTTGCATTATATTGATATAACATATAAATTAAAATTTTCTAGAACCTCATTGAGACACGGGAATTTTGCTAATTTGAGTTCCTTATTTTTAATTTAATCATGATAAATGGACCCGCTTAAACGTTGTAAGCGCGGACAAAATTTCTTGTAGTCCCCTGTTTAATATCGTTAGGAAAACAACATGTACGGACATCAAAAGCTAATTCAATAAAACTTCGTTTCATGAGTAGATTGGACATTTGGTAAAACAAACAATTGGAATATTTGAAAAGTGCTCTGCAGGATCATTCCCTACTAACCATAAAACATTATTACTCCTCAGCCTTTATGGGTTTCCGAAAGAGAACGGTAATTTTATATTTATAAAAATTAGCTGCACCTTTTCTGTTGATATATTATATATGTCCGGGGAATTTGAAAGAGCTAAAGGGATAGCTTTATTCGAGGTTCGTTACTTATCTGCTAAGTTCTCCAAACAATTCTTTAAATATGAGTGCACAATTTTATGTTTTTGAGAAAGGAAAGCGTGCGGAACTAGTAACGGAACTGTAATATAGTATGATCAAAAAAATTTTCGATAAGGGTTGGTTATGAAATTCAAAAATAAGGTCTCTACTGTTTATAACATTAATTATTTAATAGTTTTCAAATTATAATCAGTTGCTACAATTATTTATTGCTGTATAACACAAACATTTATTTTTGAATACTTAATTTAATATCCATAGCTTGTGAATTTGTTGCCAAATCTTGTTGATATTAAATAATTATCGATGCACCAGTTGCCTCATATTGTCTAGCTATCACTACGTTGAAGTTTCAGATTTACTTCTGAAAATAACTAATATTCCATCTAAATAAAGAAAACCGTAAAAGGTTCAGCGGATACATTAAACAATGCACATTGTAGGTACCAGATAGTTTCCTTCATATTTAAAGCAACTTAACAAAAATTATTAGCGAAAAGTAAGATTAGAGATAAACAACTGCAAAATATTGGGTTAAATATAGTCTGTGGCTTGTATCCGGGCCTATTGTTGTTGAACTTATTATAATTTGTGCATTCGCATTTATTGTATGTTGTAAACATGCTTTTAATATAAATAAAGCAGTAAGATGTTTTATAGAATATATTATTTAGATTAAATACCGGCATGTTAGACATGGAGTAAAAACTCCGACAGAGTGATAACTAGATCCTCTTAGCTTATTTTAATGTAAAAATTCAGTTGTAGTTCTAAACACAATTCTATTTCTAGTTAGAATATTATTATTACATAGATATCCAGCAAAACCTGCAAAGTATTTAGAATATGCTGTAAGCATATTTTTAATATGAATAGCGCAAGGATATATTTTATGGAATCCAGTATTAAAATTGAATACTGTTATTTTTTTAGATGTGGGGTAAAAGCTCCAGCCGAGCGTTAACTAGACCCCCTTAGCTTGTTCTAATGTGAAAGTTCAGTTGCAGTTCTCACCACAATCTTTTAGATAGTATGTTATTATGGTTTAGATATTAACTTCGCTTAATATAATCTGTTCTAACGTTTCATGTACATACCGCACGTACAAATTACTTTAAAAACTCGCTGTTTGAAATAATGGAGATTATAAATATATGCAGAAACATAGATAAATTTCATATGTCTATAAGACAATTTAAGGCGAAATTTGTAGAGATGCCAGTTGAACTCTCACTGTAGATATCAATCATTTACGTTTTTCTTTTGCCAATTTCTTTTTCATTTATTATTGTTCACTTTTCATATATCTGCATGTGTATACTAAAACATGTATGATTATTGCCTGTTACTAGGCTTTTGGCTTGTTAGTAGCTGTTGTTAAATAAACAAGTAAATACCAAACAAAAACTTCAGGGTAGTGATAGCTAGACTACCATCAAGCGTTGTCCGCGGCTTAAGCATTATGAAAGTACTTATCAAAAATCTTTAAGAATCCTGTTTGAATGTCATAATCCTTCAGCTTGCTATGTTAAAAAAGACTCGTAGCAACTGATTTATGCTTTGTGTATGTATTTTCGCAGTCAATCTTAAGTAAAAATTTGGATGATCATACTGTATAATACTCTCACCATTCAAATCAAATTCAGTTACAGGTTATTATTCAAATTTTGTTCGAAACAAGCTACAACAAAGCAATACATAAATAAATAGACAAAGATGTTAGTTCGCACAACCCCTGCACAACTGTGCTTAGTAGTATTCATTGTTATCTAAAACTTTAACAAAGGGCTGATTGCAAGGTAAAGTTGTATTTACTCTTATCATAATCCACTGCGCTATCAAGATTACTATAATTAACGTAAAATAGGCGGCAATAAATAAAATAATGTATTTGCAATTTAAAATTTTATTAAGAGAATGTAATGATTTCAGAGCTGTCGGGAATAAAAGCTGAATTTGGAATTGTGCTCTAGCATACATTATTAGCATGCACGTAACAGTACATATGGGACATGAAATATATCAGAGGAAATAATTGAAGTGTGTGTCTAGGCAGATTCACTTTATATTCGCAAGTATTACGCTAGATTGTATTAAAAATTTTACTACAAAAATTGTATTTCATGGAAATTTAATTTGAAAATAATTTGTAGGCATAAAGAAAGGAAATATTCAGTCACATACAGCCACTAAATCATTAACAAAAATAAAAATTGTTAATTGCCTACCCTCAGCTACATAAAAATGAGACAATAATTAATCCACTCAATTAAAACAGTTCGTGCGAATTTAATGATTGAAAAAGATTTCTAGACCAGTTGTTTTATATGGTTGCTGCAAAACATAAACTGGAAATAAAACCCTTCCTTGTTTGCTTACCCACGCAATTAAAAAATAATGATATACACTATTTTTTCACAGGTAGAAAACAACTCAAATAATTAAGTGTTAATTAGAAGTAATGTTACAAACAAATCTGTTTGTCAAAGCAAATATTTGTATAGCAGTATTTGTTTCCCTTGTGTGCGACACGTAGCGATCTTCTCTCCTATGCTTGTATTGCGCCTTTTAATGTACCACAGATATAGGGGACCTACAGCTTAACGTGGGCTCCTAATCACGGTAAGTATAAACACTGTTACTCCAGAAAAGACTTACGAGGCAGAGTACCTTGCTGTTTTGCCATTGCCCTGTGAGAGAGAATGGCCGTTAAAAATCCGATGCTCCGCTACTAGGAATTGAACCCTAGACTTTCAGCATAGAAGTCTACGCGCTGACCTTTACTTCACGACCGCCTTTTATAGCAATATTAGTATTTTAAAAACATTTACTGAATAGAATTTAATACTGAATAACCGAAACACAATTTATTTTTGTAGATATACTAACTGAACACTTGGGCTAAGCGCCACCCTTTGTTTGATAAGTTCTATTTAAAAAAATCAATACGAAATATTTAATCGATTATATGATTTCATACAGCTGCATACTTTCAAGAACCTGATTTTTGTTATGACTAATTTTTGCCAAGTTATACCATTAAAGTCTTTTTTTTATTCATTCATACTACCGTTCCCCCCCGGAACCGCTTTCGCATTACTTCAGGAGGGTGCGGGCGTCCCTTACACATTAACCATTCACGCAGCATGCACCCTAAACTTAACTAAGCGAAATGCGGTCGCCCCTGTTGAGATTCGAAACCACAGCGGAACGACTACAATTCGCTGTGGCCTCAAGTAGCAACGCGTTGCTGCGCTAGACCACTGAGGCCCCATATACCATTAAAGTCTAGAATATCATTTCCTAATAAAAATAACAGTAATGATATCATTGTTGTTATAAACGCCAGAATCATCATTAGCCTATTTTAGAGGGGATTCGCGCTCCCCTCTACTGCATTTGGCACTCCGTCGATCGCTTTATTAAATAATTGCTATACACATTGAAAATAAACATCAGGAAAGTAAACGTCGGATATAATATGTTTCTACCTATTAATTAGCATTTTAAAAATCTGAAATAATACTGCTACCGATAAGTTCAAAATATTTGCAAAATAGCCTTAAGTATATGAAAGATTTATTTAACAATGGCTTAAGGTTTAGTTATAAAATCACACGCTTGTCTGTTTATAATATAACAATTTAATATTTATTATCCCACCCCTGAAATCAATTGTTCTAGCACAGCCCCTGATCAGCCGTACTACAAACGATATATTTCACTGTAACGCGAATAAAGTCATTATTGTCGATTATTTCACCAACGAATGGTCATTTTATAAATCAAACATAAAGTAAGTTAATATGTGTAACTGTTTAACTAATCAAATAAATTGTTACGAGTTTTAAGTAAAATCCCGACCCAGTGATATTTCTTCCGCCGTAGCAACTACGAATTGTGTTCCAATAATATACATAATATAGTAATACAAACATAATTTTCTTAATTGCAACGAAACAACATGGCCATAATCTAACTTGAACGATATATGAAGATCTAGCATATAGTATTGCATAGCACGTTCTAATTAAAAGTCAAAACAGGCGGATAGAATTAGAGGACTTGCAATAATTTAAAGCAATAGGACGCACGTCGAATCCGATCGAGATCATTTGTGAAAAGCCGTCGGTTTTGCACTCAGTCTGATCTTTCCACTTTTGTCTTTCGTATTTGCCGCTATGAAATAATTTCCTGAGCTTATGCTTGTTGACAGTCTGCCCCTTACATAGCGCTATAGAAGGATCGCGTAAATAGAGGCAAACGTGCGTCATTACGTTTAAAAAATGTATCAAGATTTTAGTAAACAATGGTATTTGTTTAATTACAAAAAAAAATAAAATTAATAAACAAAACAACTTTTATTTATGTATTTACATTAAATTACGTGTTCAAGAAAAATTCGAATAACACTTGTAACTGATATTTGTTTCGTAATTTGTACAACTAGTAGTATGTTGTCTGCAGTACAAAATATGTTGTTCAAATTTTATGATACGATTTAGAACGCATTTAAGAACCGATAATATTATACCTAGCAAAATATACAAGGTGATTCACGGGAGAGTAAGAGCCTACCCTTTCAAAACTAGGCAACGCAAAATACAAATGACAAATATATTGCGATATCTAAATATTCACTGACTGTATTATTAATCAGAGATGCCTGTTTGTTATGCTTGGCAGTTTACAGAAGGCATTTTGATAATATTCCAAATTAATAATAAATATGAAATATGTATATATGAAATACCAACCATACCAAACAGACATCTCTGACATCTCATAATACCGCCAATAAAAATGTAGATATATCAAATATATCTGCAATCTGCATTTTGGTTTGTCTATCTTTCGAATGGTACCCTTCCGTTGATCACCCGGTATAACAAACTATGTTATAATATTAGCAGCGCTAGTTATCCAACGTACGATGGATTTGAATTACGCTAAACATTTATTACAATTATTGTATATATTCTTTGACAACTACGTAAAGCAGTGGTTAATTGAAACTGTACCAACCATGTCAAAAAATATCCAATAGTTTCAAGTTTACTAATATATACATCCTGACAAAGACAAAATCCGTTTTTATGCCGATTAAAATCACTTCTACAGCATCAGAAAATTTAACTTTCAAACGTCATGATACTCAAAATGAACGCGGAAATTTTAATTACGGTATATAAAGGAAAGCATTAATTACTGCGAGGTTTGTTTAGCTGCCAGTTGTGTTAAAGACAACAGTAAAAACAAATGAACAGGTGATATGTGAAAAATACATTACAGTTGAAATAAGAACTCAAGATTCCACCGAACACGCGGATTTAAATGGAGCAATGTTTTTGTCAGGTTATGAAAACAAAATTTCTGAAACGACGCGGGCAACTTTTTTTTATTTTGCTTGACAGAGCGCGAATACTGAACAGGTTGGGAAATCACACAAAAACAATGTTATTTTATTTCGCTAAAGTGTATTTTAAAAAGAATGTGCTGGATATTCTTGTTGTTTAGCATTTATTTATTCGTCAACAATAAAGGATAAATCTACCATTTAATTTAATACTTTCCTAATTATTTTCATAGTATTTTTTGCACAAGTACTTAACACGGGCGCTATAGAGTGAACCAACGAACACTATCCTTTTACGCTAGTTATTTATAATTGCGTAATTTAATCTACAAGGTGGCCTGAAAGTAAAGGGACAAAGCTTAACTATAGCTTTTGAGGTCAAACAGGTCCAATTGAACCAAACATACCTTAGCACAAAAATACTTCCTTAAGAAGCTATGGCTCCTTAAAGAAGATAAAAAGATTGTTAACGAGAGAAGATGGGAAGAGTTGATAGCGAGCAGCTGAACCCACAGGCTATTTCCGACTATCCGAAACTAGATAAGAAGACCACATGGAGAAAGCAACTAGCAGCTTACCTAAGCTCTGACGGAGTCTGGATGCTTCATGAACTATCTCTACAGCGCTTTTGTACTCAGGTATATTCGGTTTAATCAGTCCCACTTAACCCCAGGAAGCTGCAATTAAGCTATGCCCATTTACTTTCAGAACACCCTGTAGTAGAGGCTTTGAGCAAGAGAAAAGTAAATACAAACAAACGGGAATACAAAACACCATGGTACGACGAAAGGGTTAAAATATTAGCAGAAGAAAAGAAACAAACGTTTTAAACCTACAAAAGAAGGAAAACGTCCGATACTAGAGAAGAATACGTGAGAATAAGAAATAGAGTCAATCAAGAAATAGACAATATCAAGAAAGAGCACTGGGAAAAATTCACCAAAGATATGAAACACGACTTGTACGGATCTCAAAGAAAGGTGTGGAAAATGATAAAGAGACAAAGAAAAGACATGAACGAATTTATACGGATAAATGATATCACAGAAGAACAATGGATTGAACACTTCACAAACCTATATAGAGAAACAGAAGAAGAAGACGACAGAGTAATAAACAACGAGGAAAACAGTAATGAGTACAAGTATCAGAAGAAGAAATAAACATACGAATAAAGCAACTGAAGAACAGAAAGGCGCCAGGTCCAGACGAAATACACAATGAACCCGTAAAACATGGAGGAACAGCACTAGGCATATGGATCCAAAAACTATTCAACACCATAATAAACACGGGAAGGTACCAGAAGAAGGGAAGGAAAGTCTCCTAATACTAATACTCAAGATAGGAGATAGGAAAAGGCCGGAAAATTACCGGGCCATCAGCTTAATGAATAGTGCGCTCAAACTATTAACGGCAATAATAAAGGATAAGATAGAAGAAAGAATAGATATGGCGGAGAAACAACAAGGTTTTAGAAGAAACCGTAGCACTATTGACGCTACTTTCATTGTCCGACAAATAGTAGAAAAGTCCATCGAATATAACAAACCTGCATATAGGTATGTGCTTCGTGGACCTAAAAAGCGCCTTTTTTGATATGGTGAGAAGGAATGATATTATGAACATATTAAAAACACAGCAAATAGAACAGAATATAATACAGTTGATTAAAGAAATAAACGTGAATAATAAAGCAAAAGTGAGAATGCCAAGAGGAGAAACAGAATACATTTGGTAGGCCTAAAGGGAGGAATACGACAAGGGGACTCACTTAGCCCGCTACTGTTTAACATGATAATGGATCAAATAATCCACGAAGTAAAAAAAGGAGAAGGGTACAGTATGCTACGTTGATGACGCGGTACTGATAGCCGACAAAGAAGACGACCTGCAGAGACAGCTCCATACCTTCAATGTCACAGCAAGGAAATATAACATGCAAATTTCAACGGAAAAGACTAAATGTATGGTGATCAGTAAGGAACCGCGTAGATGCAAACTGGAAATAGAAGGAAAAAGCATAGAACAGGTCATGACATTTAACTACCTAGGAATTGAAATCACGAGCGGAAGAAACCTGACAGCAGAGGCAAAGAGACAAGGAACCAAAGCGACGAGAGTTAGTAGCTGCCGAAGAGAAACAATATGGAAGAATAAATATATGACCACAGAAAGTAAGATTAGGGTATACAAAACGACTGTGAGGCCAAACCTAACTAACGCAACGGAGACAAGAGTAGACAGGAATAAAACAAAACAGAAGATCAATAACCTAGAAATGAAAATATTAAGAACGATAAACGGCATAACGTTGAGAGATAGACAAAGAAACAGTAACATACGAGAGCAATGTAACATCCAAAACGTGAACAAGTGGATAAAAACGAGAAAAATGAATTGGAATGAACATGTAGACATGATGGCACCGGACCGAATAGCAAATATATGTAAGAACAACAAACCCTATAATAGAAGACCTGGAAGACCACCAAAAAGATTGCAAGATAATACACAATCAATCACAATAGAAACGGAATAAGAGGCAGACAGGACAAACAGGAGCAATCCTAGTCATGCGAAGAAGAAGCAGAAGAACACCCTGTATATGCATAAATAACTATGATTGGCCCATTGTTATAATCAAACCAAAATAGTTACTGATTACCAAAAATTTAACCCGCTATGGTAGCCCGTATGGCTATAATTTGCACCTAGATTCACTCCTTGAAATTGTGTGATCAAGTTCCATAACACCCCCCCTACTAGCTGACATGTAGCTTGTTTAACTAGATATTACATTCGGGGGAACATGACCAGTACATATACCAAACAATAACAAATATTTGTAAATTTTAGAATCCACTAAAACTAGTGAAAGTCAGTAATTGTAAAAACGGACTTTAAAGGCGATTTGTAACAGCTCATTGAAGAAACTTATGTTCACTTAGTATTTCTATAAAATCAAGATGGAAAAACCCTTTAATTCTCGTAAAAGCGCTCTTATGAGAACTAAAGGGTTTCTTGATCTTGATTTTATCATTTTTCTCATATCTCTCATCAAATCATTTAGTATTTCAACATTTAAAATAGTGGACACTCGTAAATTCTTTTACATGCTATAGGTACATGAAAATTGTGTTTAAACAGTATTGGTATATGGGAAAGATAGACAGTCGTATATCTTATACCCTTCAAGAATATTATGTTTAAATAATATTTCTTCCTCTTCAAAATGGATACACACATAATTATTGTAAATTCATTCAAAAATTACGTTAAAACCGGTAAGTACTATGACTAACTTTTCTTTAAAATGCACGATTAAATCCCATTCTATTTTTCACGTCGTATTCAACAAAAGTGTGTTTAAACCATTCACATGCCTATTTGTTTTCTGAAAATGCGCTTCTCACAACCTAAAAACTGAAGATTCAATATATCTTATGCTTCGCATCCTCTTAAGTAAAATTATATTACAACCTGAACTATATTTAAGTATTTATCCTTTAAAATGTACTATCAACCACCCAAAACGTAAAAAATTGTATAAAATTTATTTTTCCTACTCTATTCGGACAATTTATTTACTCTCACAAGTATTTGAACCCTAAAGATTAGAAATAAACATTTGTATAAATACCGTTTTTCAGGTCATATACTAAAAAAGTGTGTTTAAACCGCTCAGATACGAATTCCGCCTCTGAAAACGCACGTCTCACAACCTAAAAACTAAAGAATAGAGAAAAATTTACTGTTCGCACCCTCTTAAAGAAAACTATATTACAATCACAATCATAAGATGTTTTAAAATGTACTATCAAAAACTCAAATAGTAAAAATGCTCATAAAATTTATTTCCTACTATATTCAGATAATTTATTTAACCCCAGGTATTATTTTTCACATCGCATTCAAGAAAAGTGTGCTTAAACTATTCATATGTGTAATTCGTCTCTGAACTGCACTTTTTGGAACCTAAAAACTGATGATTTGAACAAATGTTATTTCTCGCACCCTCTTAAGAACAATTATATTAAAACCAAAACCATGCCCTTTAAACCATTAAACCAATTTATATTTACGTTATTTTTTCCATTTTATTCAACAAATATATTTTATAATGACTCTCAGAAATATCTCGTAAAAAACTCAGTTTTTTAGCGGAAAAGTAAAAATTTGTATACATTTTAATTTTGCATCGTATTCAGGAAAATTGTTTTGAAACCACTCGCATGTGTATGCGTCGGGTAAATAGCACTTTTAAGTCAAAAACTGAAGTGTACAAATATTGTTCTTCGCACCCTAGTAAGCATATGCTATTATGTATTCCTTTACTTGAAATACACTTTCCACAACCTAAAAAATTTAAAAATAAAAAATTCATGTAAGGAATTATAATAAAATAAAAAAATACAGGGTGTTACATTAGAACAATACACTAGAGAACAATCAGGGTCATAAGAACTAAAATATATACGATGTTCTATTGCGAAAAAACAATTGATTTAACTGGAAAAAGAAACATTATTTTGTTAGTGCATATCAAAAATCTCCATGCACGTTAGATATTTTGTTAACTACCAAAGCCTTGCGCGTAGGCGTAGCCCAAAGTTCAGCTAGACTGGTTATTAAAATAAAATATCGTCCATATTTGTTCCGTAACTTTTGCCCTAAATGCTGGGCTTTTAATATTTATATTTGCATTCAAATTTTTTATTTTTTTTTAGAATTTAAACTCTACAGGGTATTAAGTAAATTTTATGATGATGTAATTGTCGTGCGGGGAGTTCTAACCAGTGCTAGTCTCCCTAAAGATTACTTCAGTTATGGTTGGGTTGTAGTACGAGATCCAGTGGCCATTGTCGTTTGAGTCTTCTTGTAATGCCTGGTTGGTTAGCAAATTGTTCGATGAGCTGGTTAGGGTCTCCTGTCATGTTATTTCTATACTTGGTCGAAAGCCTCTTGATTTCGCTATCTACGTAGGGGACTCCTAGGTCGTTATGGAGGGTGTCGTTCCGTATGTACCATGGAGCATTGGTTAGCATGCGGAGGGTCTTGGATTGACATCTCTGTAGGATTTTTGTATGTGACGCTTTGGGGCATCCCCAGAGCTGAATCCCGTATCCCATATTGGCTTCAGAATGACTTTTTGCAGTAAGCTCTTGTTTGATAAAGAAAGTTGAGAATGTCTTCTAAGTAACCATTTGTTTGATTTTTAGGTCTAACTGCTTTCTTTTGTTTTTAATATGTGAGCTCCAAGTGAACTTTTGATCGAGGTGTATGCCAAGGTATTTCACTTCATTTCTGATTGGAATTGGGGCATTACTAATGCTGGTTTGCGCACATTCAGCACGTCTCGTGGTAAAGGTTACTTGCGCTGATTTTTCTGTATTGACCGTAATTCTCCACTTATGGAACCGGTTTTGTAGCAAGTCAAGATGTTGTTGGAGATGTTCTAATGCTAGTTCAGGAGACTGATTGACTGACAGGATGGCCGTGTCGTCCGCAAATGTCGCAATTATAGTGCGGTCTGTGATTGGTGCATCTGAGACGTAAAGTAAGTATAGTAACGGTCCCAGAACGCTACCCTGCGAAACTCCAGACTGGATTTGACGGATATCTGATACTGCATTGTTCATTTTGACTTGATAAGTTCTATCTGTGGTTTGAGTAGTAAGTGTAGCTGACTAGGGAGGTGCAATTTAAATTTGTATAACAAGCTTCTATGCCACGCTTTATCGAATGCTTATTTGATGTGCAGGAAAACCGCTGGGCATACACTCTTGTTCTCCATGTTTTCCATTATCATCATCATCAGCGTCAAGGGTTAAACCTTTTGGTTTGTTCCGGTCTCACAGATTAGAGCTGGTCTCTCCAGCGTTTTTTAGGCCGTCCAACGTTTCTTCTTCCACATGTGGGCTGGTAATGGAGTAGTTGTTTCGGTATGCGAGAGTTGTCCATTCTATTGAGATGATCATGCCAATTGGTTCTGTACTGGTTTATTTTTTCGTTTAGATTAAAGATATTTAATTCTTGTCTAATATCCTCATTACGTTTATGGTCCAGTAAAGTATAGCCAGCCGTATGTCGTAAGAATCTCATTTCAGCTGTTTCGATTCTTCTTGCTTGGCTTTTAGTAATCGTCCAATTTTCGCATCCGTATAGTAAAGCGGGAACGGCCATTACCTTATAAAACTTAAGGCGCGTTTCTCTCCTTGTGTTTCCTAGATATCTTTTTATAGTCCGCACATGTAGTTGAATTTCGCTATTTTGCTATTAATATCTCTTTGTTCTTCATATGTAATGTTGTATCCTAAATAGCTGAAACAATTAACTTGTACTATTGGCGTGTCATCAACAATGATTTTTGCTCTAATGGGATCTTGGCCTTTAAAAGCTATCACCTTAGTCTTTGAAGTGGAAATTTGTAAATTATATTTTTTAGATGTTTTGTATAATTTGTGTATTGCTCTTTGTAGATTATCCTCCGAGTCTGCTAACAGAATCTAATCGTCTGCAAATAGTATTGTATCAGTGATTTACTATAAAATGTTTGTTCAGTTCCGTCTGCCAGCATTGCATGACTTCGTCAATATATATATTAAAAAGTGAAGGTGACAACGGGCACCCCTGTCGGACTCCTCCGTTAATTGATTCTGTGTTTTCGTTTCCACTGGCTTTGTCTGTTTCGATTATAATTTTGTTATCCATATATAAGCTTTGTATTGCTCTCACTAGGTGTTGAGGGATGCCTTGCTTCAGCATAATATTCCACAGTTTTGTTCTGTTTACTTTATCAAACGCTTTTTTATAGTCGATAAACGCTATAAAAGTGGGTAAGTTATATTCTCGGCGTTTTTCTACTAGTTGGGTTAGTGAGAAAATACAGTCTGAGCAGAACCGCCCTTTCCTGAAACCGTGCTGATATTCTGAGAGGATATTTTCTAATATAGCATTTAGGCGTTGTGTTATGATAAATGCATAGAGTTTATAACAGGTGTTTAGCAGGCTAATGGCTCTATAGTTGTTGCAGTCGTTGCGGTCTCCCTTTTTGAATATTGGGACCACTTTTGACAATTTCCATTCTTCTGGTATATGACCATATTTCCAACAAATATTTATAAAGTCGAGTAGACTATTAATTCTATATTTAAGCCGTCACTTCCTGGGGATTTTTTATTTTTGCAGTGATGTAGTGCTAATATTAATTCATCCATCGTAATGTTATCTACGTTTTCGTCGCTATATGTTAATATTGCTGGTTCGTCCTCATCTTGCATCCACAGTTCTTTGTAGTATTTTAGCCATTCGTTTTCATTGATAACGTTCAGTTGTAGATTATCTTTTTCGGTTTTATTTAGGTGTTTTAGTATTTTATATGCTTTCTCTTGTCTTCCGTGAACATCGTGCTCTATGTCACAGACATATTTGTGCCAGCTATTGCGTTTAATCTTTCCGACTTCTCTTCTGACTATAGCGCAATGTCTTTTGTATTCTATTTTAGTTTCGTCAGTGTTCAAATGCAGGTATTCCAAATACGCTTGTTTCTTTTCTTTTATTAACTGCGCAATCTGTTCGTTCCATATAGTTAGGCCTTTATTGGCAACTCGTTTCTTTCTAGTGCCTAAGGATTCTTTTGCCGTTTTCACGATGACATCTTTAATATCTTCCCATTCGTAATTGATGTTTCTGCTGGTAGCTTTTTCTTGTATGTATTGGTTCAGCCTACTCTGGTAAAGATGTCGTATGCTATCCTCTTGTAGCAAGTGTACTTTGAAGGTTTCTCTCCAGCATTTCGTTTTCACGTACGACTTCTTCCATCTTTTAGGAATGGCTATTTTCGATATCAACAAGAAGTGATCCGTACCAATGTCACTACCCCGGTAAACTCTTGTGTCTTGGACCAATATTGATAGTTTTTGATTGGTAAGAATGTGTTCGTAATCTTCAAATTATTGTACGTGGCAAAGTCTATGAGCAGCTTTCCATTATTATCTACGACGGTTTCTCCATGTCTGTCCATAATGCTTTCAACGGGTACGTTACCAATTCTGGCGTTAAAATTGCCTGCTATGATCACATAATCATTTGCATTTACACTGTTGGTAATCATTTGAAGGTTCTCATAGAAATCTTGTGTGTCATTTTGCCGTCCTTCTTCTGGGCTATATATACCTATTAGACTTGTATAGCCTCTGTGTGTTTTATACCTGATCTTTATGATGCGTTTGTTAATAAACTGGTAGCTATGTATTCTATCCTTCCACTCTCGTTTTATGAGTATTGCTATTCCAGCAGCAGCTCTTTCTTCCAGCGTGACGCCACTATAGAGTAAGATATAATGTTTTAATTAAGTCGATCCTTGTTGCTTTTTCTTTGTTTCTGGATTAACGGCTATGTCAACATTTCTTTCTTTTAATTCATTTTCAAGTTCTGTTTCTTTGTGTACAATGCCCCTTGCATTCCAAACAGCCACTTTAACAATTTCTTCAATTCCTTTTCCTTTATCCTTTTTCATAGCATTGTTCGTCTTCTTTGTTTCCGTCCAGCTATCATATCTGTGAGACTTTTTAGCAATTTTTGGATGTCCCCTGGAAAGGTTACTAGCCTTCACGCAAGGTAAGACGTATGGCGGGGTTGCCGCCTTTGAGCTTTACGTCGAAACCTCCCGTAACCCTAGGAAAGGGGCCCTTACTAGGTGCCACCAACCGGAGCCAGTTGGATCTAGGTTTTTTAACGAGGTTGTTACTCCTCCCCTCCTTCTTTTTCATCCTGGTTTGGGACAGGCAATGGCGAAGGAGTAGAATGAATCACTTAGTTACTAGAAGAGAAGACATTGCAAGACGTATAAAGCGCAGAGAATAAGCTGGCTGGAACACACAAAGAGAAGCGACGCAAACCAGGTAATTAAAGGAATTACATACTGGACACCAAGATTAGAGTGAACAAGAGGGAGACCTAAAAGAAAATGGCTGGACGAGGTTATTAAAGACGTAAACTTATTAGGAGTGAGAAACTGGAAAGGAGAAGACATGACCAAGACACTCGAAAACTTGGAACACGATGACTAATCCACATCAAGAAATGGATTTTAGAGTTTGCGAAAAGCAGCAAAACATTCTGTTAGGACTATGCTTGTGAAGAAAAAATACCACCTTGATTTCATTAGCAACTTCAGTTAACATGCATGTCTTAAAAATAGGCTATACATGGTGTTTTCAGTTTTAATCATGATAATTTAGGGAATATAATATTTATATATTATATTTAAATTAAAGAGTCAACCACTCAGCTAAAATGTGTAAGTATTTTATAGTCAAGCATGGTATTTCCAAGTAATGTGAAGTATGGCAATACAATACAGAAGAATGTGAACTAAAGCTAAGTTTTGTGAAGTATTACCAAGAGTCAATACTAAGATATGCATTGAAATAAGCCATTCAAAACACAATATAATATAAACTTACAATTTACAATAAAATATGTATTTGGTCTCTTTTAAACAGAAAAACATGATCATATTTTATTCAAGAACTACTTGGAAGTATCTATACTGTTTTTAGGATAATATCTAGAACATAGGTACTTTTTTAGAAATATTTCACTATAGGCTATCGGAAATAGTTATTAAATAAATCCATGAAACTAAAATAATTGGCGCTCACAAATCAGCTCTTTGCCCTCACCCTCCAAGCGGTTTGCTAATTAACTGTGGCAAACTGAGTTGATGACAGATTTAGAAGAAGTGGCAGTAGGAAGTGAGTAAAACTAAAACTTACCTGAAAGTGGTATTGGTATACTTTCCTGTCACCCATCACCCTATCCATTCGGACCAATAATTCTCTTAATGTGTAATGGGCTGTAGACGATTCTTGCAAATTCTTCACGGTTATTTTGCCATATTCTTTGTGTTTAGTTTCTTCTGGCCAATACCTAGCACATTTATTCTGAAAGCGGAAAGAAAATGTCATGCAGCGCCTATAGCAAATATTATTAAAATTAAGAATTAAAAATGCCACCACTTACAAAATTAATACACAACTATTTTAAGGGAAATGCTACCCCATAAGCAAACAAACCTTAAAATTGTCTGGCTTGCATACCTTTCCCCTTTCAATTTCTTTGGTAGTCATAACAATAACGCGGCAATTTTCTTGCCATACCATTTTCCAAAAATCATCTACCGTAGATGGGAGACAACCTAAAAATATTGAGATTTGATTAAAAAAAAAAGAAAATTTGGTTTGGAATTCAGACTCACCCTGTGTAGCAATATAAATTTTTCCACTGGGGTCACTTGGCAGTTCGCTTCCACCATGGTTGTCGTCCCATTTAATATAATTAGCATTCACATAATCACTTCCAGGAATGTTTGGGTCGGCGTCTTTCAATTTCACTCTTGTGTGATCAACTGTTAAGAGAAATATCCTCTTTAGGCAAGTGAACAAAAACATTTATCTTATAGTTATGTTGAAATAATATTTATTTGGGTGTAACAGTATTACCCTCATGCATCAGGTATCTTTTGTTTACTTTGGCGTACAATCAAAGCGGAAACATAACCTCAAACCCTTTATATTCTAGAGATTAAATGACCGCCATTCACGTTTATCAATGAGTTTGTTTTATCTATTCTGCAAGCTCTTCTCACTGTACCCTATTTATTCCTAAGTGAATGCCAGACAAAGTGAGAAGATAAGCTAGAGGTGAAAACCAAACAAGCTGTACACCAAACTAAGGTGTGCCATCAGTTACAAAAGCTTGATTAGGACAAACTAGAAAATGTATGTAATGACAATATATAAAACAAATATCTACCTTTTATATTAAGGGCCGAAAATAATTGTAATTTTTAATACTAACAAAAAAGAATCACTAATCATCAGTTATTCACGGCTACCTAACCTCAAAATATGTTTTAACCCAAATTTGTTCAGGTCTATAATTAGTAAGGTTTTACTTTATATACTTAATTCAATTTACTTACAAGGTAAAATATTCTTATATCTATTCTTATTTCTATTTTCAAGTTTAATGCCCTCTTTTCTGGAATATAAATGCTTGGATTCTTGTTGCTGCAGCGACTCAAACTCTTCCCAAAAGCCTGCTTTGCCGAAGTGACTTGGTCCATTTTCTTTCTGCAAAAATGAAACCGGTCACAATTGTAGTAGCTTGGAACAAAACAGACTAGTACCTGCAACTGCTTAACTCTACTATGGATGCCAGAAGCACTAATTCTGGTGGCATTAAAGGGTTGCTTAAGGTGCACCACGGTGCCCGATGTCTCCACCATCGGATTCTTCTTGTAATGCTCTATGAGATCTGCTAAGCTTTTGAACTTTTCTCCTCCACCCACATCATAGTAATTGTCCTTGGAGCGAATCATCACATGTGTCACACGATCGTCGGTTCGAACTGATAAAACAAAATCCCCCGGCTTTGACTGGCTCTCGCGAACTAGAAAACTACCATTTTTGCCTCGCTCCAATATTAATTTTTCTGCTTCCTTGCCGCTAAGATGACCATGAAACCACCTGAAGCAAACAGTCAATTACTTATTACCTTTTGTGAATACTGTTAGATTTAGATAATAACATGAACAAATAAAAAACAATTGGCACTATGTATTTGAAAAACAAACAATCGAATATGAAGAAGCTACAGAACAAAAAACATGAGCATGTGTAAACATCCTATAAAAAACTTCCACTAATAAACAAAGTTTTAACAAAAGTGAAACTTAATTTGCATTGATTAGAGATCTGTGTGTTAATTACTAAGGAAAACACGATTTCCTGAGCCAAACAACAAATATTTGCGCTAGTAATAAAAGATTTGCAGGTCTAAACTCTTTCACAGGACACTTAAAAAGTGTTTACGCTTTTGGGAAGGTTTAATAACGCTAAACTGTAGAAAATTTAATCTGTAGTGACAATTAATGTTTCTATTTAATAAAGGATCACAGCTGTAGATTAAACAAGGTAAAAACATATGCAAGGTGACTTCTTAGATGAATCAGCATATCTGTTATTTTAGTACAAATTAAAATAAGTGGACGCGACTGCCTCCCTGGACTTTCCCATATTGGAAACTGTTCATATCATCTTTATTCAACAGTAGAGTTATTTTCCTCAAAACGGTTGTTCAAGTGCTATCCTAAAACCTTGCCTCGTAACGAACAGACTTACAAGGTTT
>JABXWE010040844.1:0-24682 GCA_014611495.1 Limonius californicus | reverse complement strand
AATAATGCTCCTACCATTGTAAACTGGTTACTTTTATATGTTAGTAAAGTAACTAATACAAGCAGAAAATACTCGAAGAAAATCCTAAAATAAAATGTGAAATAATACTCCTACCATTGTAAACTGGTTACTTTTGTATGTAAGTAAAGTAACTAATACAAGTAGAAAATACTTGAAGAAAATCCTATAATAAAATGTAAAATAATACTCCTATGATTGTAAACTGGTTACTTTTGTATGTAAGAAAAGTAACTAATACAAGTAGAAAATACTTGAAGAAAATCCTAAAATAAAATGTGAAATAATACTCCTACCATTGTAAACTGGTTACTTTTGTATGTAACAAAATACCATTAAGGAGAAGCAAGAATAACGAGAAACGAGCAGAAATAACGAATTCGAATTATAAAGAAGTAAAGGAAGAAGAACTGAAGAAGAGAAATAGCTAAGCCATATGGAGAATAGAGGAGCAGAGAAAATGGTGACTAGATCAGAATGAAAGACAGAATTACAACAGATTCAGGAAATCCGAAAACAAAAAGTATATTGCAATGAAGCGGACAGAGGGAGAGACAACAGCGGAATGAAGAAAAGACGGCTTTACAGATATTGAGGGAGG
Source organism: Limonius californicus (assembly GCA_014611495.1). Taxonomy (NCBI): domain Eukaryota; kingdom Metazoa; phylum Arthropoda; class Insecta; order Coleoptera; family Elateridae; genus Limonius; species Limonius californicus. The sequence continues at coordinate 24,063 of JABXWE010040844.1, read as the reverse complement.
AGAAAAGAAGTACGGGGGAGGACGAAAAGGCAAAAAAAATGCGAAGAAGATTTTGTGAATGAGAAATAGAAGAAAAGGCCAATTACAAATCATTTCATAATAGCAGGAATTTTTATATCTTATATATTGTATTATCATTGCTTACTTATCGATAAAGGGGAGAAGAGAGAAGGAAAAATTTAAAGATAAAAGAATAGGAGGATGCAGGGAATAGAAAAAATAGGCAAAACTCTAAACAAAAGGCAGATAGCGGGATAAATACGAAGCAAAACAGAATTACAGTAAATAAGAAAAGTAAGAAATAAGAAACTGAAACATCAATATGTTACTGTAACAACCCGAAAATGTTTCATCCTAGCTTTAACGCGTACATCCTAGGATTTACCAAAATCGATGGTAAGTGTCCGAAATGTTAATCAATTAGATGCTTGTACCATTTGGACACAGAAATCCTAGGATTTACAAACTACCTGTAACAGTCAGTTTTGAAACAAGCGTGATTAGAAAGTTCGTACAATCATTCGATTACGGAATAACAGGCATCTATTACCACAATTAAAATGGACATAGAGCTGTAGGAAAGATGTCTTCTCTGGTGGGCAGGGATTTCAACGATGTAATTGCATATCAAACTGTCCCCCAAAGAGCTGCCTGTGCAAAGCTGCAAACAAGCTTGAATACGAAGTGTCAGGGAAGCTTGTCATGCAATAAAAACTGAATTTGCTAGCCGAGCTGGTTTTTCACTGTTTAATTTTTTTTAACTTGCTAATCACAGTGGTTTCAACATTGAAATTTACCAATAGTAATTTCTAAATCCTAGGATTTAAAGCTCTTAATTACATCTAATTGAATAAGGTTTCGGACATTTACCTCTCGATGGGTAAATCTTAGGAAGTAGACGTTAATCCTAGGATTAAACATATTTCAGGTTCTTATAATAACAGATATACGATTGTATATGTCAGCGACATACAAAAATAGAACCAACGAAGAGAATAATATGGGGAGATCAATAATAACGACAGATCAGAGGAAGCGAAGTGATGTAAAATAAAGATGTGAAGAAGGTGGAGAGGGTGGAGAAAAGTGAAAAGCAGGAGAGACACAACATTTTCAGAAATCAGTAGAATACATTTATACGAGTTTCTTCATTTACCATCGTGCTGGTTATTTATGGATGTATCCAGAAGAAGAAAGAGAGGAACGCAAATGATAAAAACAAATGAATTGACAATAAGTGCATCGCAAGGAAATTTTTTCTGAACTTAGGAAATGAAGAAGAAAATAAGAATAAGAAAACGATAAGAAGGAACCGAGGAACTTCGCCATGAAAAAGAAGATAGTCTGGATAAAATTAGGATTTGAATATTTTTTGATTTTGTTATAAGGAAAAGAGAGGAAGGGGCAATAAAGAAGAAGCAAGACACAGAAGAGAATTGCGGAAATACAATGCTTTTGTTTCTGGGATTCTATATCCAATGCTGTTGTCGTAAAAAAATAAAAGAGGAGAAGAAGCCTCCATATATGACTGTAAATGACAACGAAAAACGAAAATAAAATGAATAGAGGGAATAATATGGCGAGACAAATAATCAAGATAGATCAAGAAAACCGAAGAGGTGGAAAATAAGAAAGTGGAAAAGTGGATAATTTCAAGATTTGAAGAAATTGGTAGAATATGCGTATAGGGTTCTTTTTGCGTTTACCTTGGTCATAATTATTTATGGATTTAAACAAAAGGATACAGAAAGGAGATAAAACAAATTAAAGAGAATATAGGGGAAGGAAAAAGCAAAATGAATATAACGTAATTAAAGAAATGAAGATGAAGAGGCGGCCGTGGGCTAGAGGTTAGCGCGTCAGACTTCTACGCTGAAGGTCCTGGATTCAATTCCCAGTACCGGGACGCCGCAAGGCAATGGCAAACCAGCGAGGTATTCTGCCTAGTAAATCTTCTCTGGAGTAGAAGTGTTTACACTTCCCGTGGTTTGGAGCCAACGTTAAACTGTAGGTCCTCTATGTCTGTGACACTCTAAAAACGCGCAACACAGGCATAGGAGAGACTATCGCTACGTCTCAAGAGATAAAGCACTCTGAGAAGAAGAAAGAAATGAAGAAGACTATCGAAAATAAGAAAGGAGTACCAGGGATTCAGGCAATTTTGTAATAATACTTGATTTTAGAATAAGAAAAGGAGAAGAAAATGAAGAACGAAGGTATAGCAGCCAACTGTAGAAATAATAAAAAGAAAAATGGGTCTGTAATAAGGTGGACACGGAAGAGAGATGCCAATATGATTGGAGCGGAAGCCAGATGAGAAGAATTCAAGGAAATTAATGAAGGGGAAGTAGTTGGTAAATAAGAGAAAAAAACCAAACAGAAACATTACAAGACGGAATCAAATTATTAGGCACTGCTTATATGGTTTATATGGTTATGGTCCCATATGGGGTTGCTCGTCTTCCAACGGGCGCCTCCCTAGGTGGCGGATAGAGGAATGCCCACCAGATATGGTGGTATCGGGGAAATAAGAATCCGCGGGGTGAACCAAAACCAGCAGTATAGTAAAGTATTGAAGGCAACTCTCCTACATGGGGTTTAATGGATCCTATACAACAGCAGCGTCTGTTTTCAAATTGGGCGGTTACTACCAGCGACTGTATCCAGATTGGGCGGGAAGGAAGGCAACGGGAAACCACCTTGAAAATTTGTCCCATGAAAACTCAATGACTACCGTCAAAGCAAAATTTTCCGGAGTTAAAAAGAGTCCCCCAATCGGATCTCCGGGGGGGTGCAGTAAAAAACAGGTAACCATAGGTTCATGGAATGTACGGGGGCTGTTACAACCAGGAAAGATATGGTTTTTAATTACGTTCCCACTTATCATTGTTTGAAGAAGAACAATGTGGAACACGTGTGGTGGTAGCTTAGTTGGTAGAGCGCTCGCTTTCTGAGTAAAACGTCAATTCTGGCTTTGGTTAAAAAGATAAGCAGTACTCCGTAGATTTATAAAAATCTTGTCTGCAACCCACCACACACAATTTCCCAATCCGGATAGCCCTGAGGAGAAAAACGTGGCAAGGAAGAAGCCGATGTCCAGCAGTGAGACAAAATGGCTGTCAATGCATGAATCATGAAATGTGGAGCATATAATTACAAGATACGGAGAAAGAAGAATAAAGGGATTGTTGTGAAATAATGGGAAATAGAAGGTTAAAAGTACAGAGAAATTATTATAATTATGGCGAAGAGTTAATATATTTATTTACTTTTACATTTATTGTGTCAGTTCCCTGATTCCAGAAAGTGTAAAAGAGAATTTTACCTGTACTCCTATCATTACCTGATTTTAGAAGAAGAACCATGCGAAGTAAATGATTATAGGAAGTGGTAGAAAGAGGATGAAAGGATTGATGTGAATGAAGCAGAGCTATGGCGAAAGATCAAACAATAAAGCGCAAAGGAATAATTAAAATTACAGAAAAAATAATATAATTAAGGAAAAGTGTTATGGTATGGCTTTTCACTTTCATTTTTATTAAATTCATTTCTTGATTCAAGGAAGAAGAAAAGGGGTCGTAGAATAGATAATTTGGGAGTATTCGAAATTAATAAACAACGCACATTTGAATTATCACAAAGTAATAGATGTCGGTCTGCCTCTGAATTTCCAACTGCAACTGCATTAAAATGAAGACGGGAGAGCTAAAGGAACTCAGATTATCTTTGTTGTTCACCTCTGTCCGGACTTACTTAACCCGCTATTTCTCAAGTTTCTGTTTGAGAGATGAACCTATACAGATCTTCAGCGGCGGGCATTTCGCAATGACGACCAGCTCTATCTCGCAAAATATCAAATTATGCTAACAACCCATGACTATTCATTCTCATAGCAGGGTACTTAAAGATGGTGCAATGCTGTCTGGATACTAATTTGTAATTTCTGCCTACTGTTAGCTTTGTAAATAGTATTTAAGTGGCGGTTACTGAGAAACTTGTTATGCCGAGATCGTTAAAGAAGCACATACTTTGTACCTATTTAACTAAGAATGAAAACTTCATAAGTTCAAACACAGAAGACTTATTGCACAGTGCTTAGTGGTGCATTCGTTAATCAAGAGCTCTGAACTAACGAGCAATATATTATTAAGATTCTCTTATGTCCTGACTTCTAGTACTCAGCTAAGGGTTTTACAAAGCTAAACCTCATTTAACCTCCTGAAATGTATATTAAACCCATAAAAATCAATTTAAATATAACAGGAAGAATTACACAAAATTAAGGTTTTTCGCAAAATTACACATTGATGCTCACTAATTAGAATGTAAACGTAGTAGACGGTACTAACAACAGGGGCTGGCTAATGAGGCAATTAGGATGAAACCGCAACCCCATTGACTGCGGTTAGAGATACCTATCGTATTCGGTGTTGCTTTGTATTAACAGAGAGCTGTGATAGCAATTTCACGCGCCCGATAAACGTATAAGTGCAGACAAATTTTCAAAAAAGCTTCCCAGATGTAAGAGCCTGCGCTAATTCTATGAAATGTTGCTCTTGAGAGCCGTAAATAATTCGTACTATTCACGACTAACCTACACATCGATCTAATTACGCAATGTTTGAATAGCTGACCTTTCATTGAAACACAAGTAAGCAGAAAAATGGATAATTTATTATCTTGCACTTACCGTCTCCAGTGGAAGAACCAACGTGCGAGTCTTCTAGAAAGAAAAAACATAGAATTATGGTCTACTCTTGGCGGATAATATAAATTAATTAAATTAAACGTATAAATTACAATGATATCATGTGCTATACTTTCACTGCTGCGGACGTTTCACCTGCTGTTGCAAAGATTTTTGCTGCAGAATATTGATTTTTCAAGAAAACATTACAAATTAAATTGTTGCCAGCTTTAATTAATTAATCATGGTGTCTTCAAAATTAGATGTACTGATTGTGGTTGCAAATATATGGGTCAAACACAGAATGTGTTTTTGTATGGCAAAAACCAAATTGGTGATTATTTTCTAAATTTTAACTACACATATCTAAAGTTGTAAAAAAGCATTTCTAACATGACTAGTTGTGGATTTTAATATACAGTACAATTTTATTCCTTTGCCAACTGTTGTCAGTAAAAATTACGTTATAGATTTATTACATTGTGGTCTAAAACTTTAGCTAAAAGAAGTTGTTTCTTCAGAACCTTCTATATACATAAAAGTATTGAACAAAACAACCCTCTTCCAATGTTTGATTATTTATTTTGTCCAGTTTGCAAATTGTATACTTCCATGTTACTCTTGCCAAGTTCTGTTCCAGTGAACGTTCAAGAACGCAATCGTCGAGCCTATCTTATTGCGACATTTACTTCCTCATATTCAATTCAATATTTTATCTAATTTACATACATTTCCAGCCGAGCTTTAACTATAGAATATCTTCCAATTATCAGGCAATTACACGGCTGCGGCCTGTCAACAGCAATTCAGTCGGCCGCCTTCTGTGCGTCCTTATTTTCTGCGCGTTTTTCAAAACTCGAATTTAAATCGTCTGAATAAGGATTTGGCACATGTAGCAACTAAAAGTATGAGTCTCGTTTTAAATATTTATTCCCCATATTAGAAATATGTCAGCCGCGCTGAAGGCAGGCCGCTTACTGATTGTACTGCTTCATAAATAATAAGCAGCGGTGCATGTAGCCGAAGAAATGTGGATGTTGGAACATTCTCAGATCCTTGCTTGTTACGTTTGCGATTTTTTCGCGTGGAGATGGTATATCTTTAAATCGATTTAATACCCGAGAGAATAGCAACTATACTGGAAATAAGGAAAAGATCAGACGAATAAAACGAAAAGGCATTGGAGGAAGTGAAAAAGTATTCAGTCAGTGAGAAAAAATTAGCGGCGGAAGACAATATGTAGATAGTGATAGACGTGAGAAGAGTTTGGTAACATCGGAACGAGAAAGCGAAATAAAGAAATATGAAAAGTAATAAGTGAAACAGAGTAAAATTACAGCAGGTAGAGCAGGAAATAAACAAGACGGCGAGGTAGGCAGATATAGTGCAGTACATATCAAACTCTTTCTCCTCTTTCGCCTACACCTCCTCCTCCTCTCCAAAAAAAAGCGGGTAGAGTATGAAATAAACAAGAACGGAAGTTAGGCATATACGATGTAGTACAGATCATACTAGTTCTCCTCCTTCTCCTCCTCCTCCCTTTCTCCTTCACATCTACATCCTCATCCTATTAAAAAATATTTTAACAACAGAAAAAATTAGAAGCACAATGAATAATGCAGAGAATGTGATGAGAAGTATTTGAAGTCCGAAAGATTAGCGCAGGTAGGCAAATGTAAAGACAAAGAGACATGATAAGGGAAGGACAAGAAACATAGAAGCAAAAGGAGATACGTAGACCTTGTTAAGTGCGGGATAATGTAGGAAAATTTAGAAAGGTTGGACACCGAATTGGAGGGAATTTGTCGACACGGAAAGGGTTACCTATGTAGAAAAACACCATAAGTGATAAAAGGAAGCAGAAGGAAACAACCCAGAGGTAAAATTATACGTAGAGGGATATTCATAAAGTGTTACGAAAGGGAAGTTAAATAAGAGAAGGTTGAAGAGCTGGAAGAGCTGAGCAAAGCAAGTTTGAAGAGGAAGAGATGTGGAGTATTACGAAAGAGAAGTTAAATAAGACAAGGTTGAAGAGCTGGGCAAAGTAAGTTTGAAGAGAAAGAGATGTGGATATGATAAAGAGGAGAAAAAACAAGCTCGAGACAGAAAATAATACAAAGCGTGACTTGAGAAACGTGTAAGGAAAAAAAAATAGCGAACGGGAAAGCGGAAGTAGGATGCCTGCTGCAAAAAGGATTATAGAGAAAGATGTGGAATACAAGAAAGGTAAACAAAAAAGCTAGATATAGAGGGAAAATTATAGAGTGTGATAAAAGAGGGAAGAGTTCTGTAAAGAGTGGGAGGGTTTTAAGTAGAGATAAATTGAAGATGATGACAGAAAGAGAAAAAATAAATATCTTGAGGGTTTTGGGGGAGAATTAAGGTAAATATAATAGATAATAGGAGGAGGATATGCCGAAGGCGATGGGTTTAAGAAAGAAGGGATTTCCAGATGTTAGAGGAAGGAACCACAAGCGAAAGAAGGAAATATGTGCTGAGGGAGGAGCAGGATAGTTAGTGTAGAGCATGGTGATGGCGGGATGTGAGAGATTTACCGAGAACGGGATTTCCAAGTGTTAGGATAAAAATAGGGAAAAAAGGAAATCTACTAAGTGTGTTGAAGGAGGAGTAGTGTAACTAGAGTAGAGCATAGAAGGGCGATGGCGGGATGTAAGAGATTTAACGAGAACGAGATTTCCAAATATTAGAGAAAACAAAATAGCGAAAAAGGAAATCTACTAAGTGTGTTGAGGGAGGAGTAGTGTAGTTAGAGTACAGTATAGAAAGGTGATGTGCGGGAAGTGGAAGGCTTAAAGAAAATGAAATTTCCAGACGATAAAGAAGAGAGAGAAGGTAACTACAGAAGCAAATACATTGGATGTGTAGAGTGGGGAGTAGAGTACATAGAGTAGGTTAGCGGAAAGCGATGTGTGGAGTGAGGAAAACAAACAGATTTTATAATTAAGAAAGATAAAGAGAAAATATAAATAGAAGAGATACACAGGGGAATGCGGGTAAAGTAAAACAGAAGGAGATAATGTGCAGTATTGAAAAGGGTACGCAGATTGAGAAGGCTTTAAAAAAGAAACGATTAGGACATAACAAAGGAGAAAAAGGTAAGCAAAATACAAAGAGAAGCATGTAAGTAAGAGAAACGCAAAGAAACGCATTGCAAGAAGGTGTATGCAGTAAGATGAAGTTAAAGAAAATTGAATCTGATAATAATGGAGAATAGACAGAGACCGAATCAAAGCCTGAAGGAAAATTGTATATAAATATGAGACATGAAAAGCTAGCCATAAGAAAGGTAAAGTTAATCAATGGCATTTAAAATATAGATAATAATATGTTGAAAGATGGAAGAGAACAAACTAGAGCAAAATGCGATGTGTAATGAGAGAAGATTAAGGTAGAAGGTAGAGCAGAAGAGCACTAGTTTTGGATAAAATGAAGCAAAGTGAGAAGAAAAGTAGAAACAAATTAATATGTAGACTGCGATGGAGGATGAAGTATGTATACCAAAGCTTGAGAGGGAGGAAGTGATGTAGAAATAAAGACCAAGAGAAGAAATTAGCAACAACACCAAATGTGTAGAGTACGATGAAAGAGTTAAGAGAACTATAGAGAAAATCCAGAAAGATACCGAGAAGGGAACCAGCAGTAATACATAGATGAGAACTATGTAATAAGGGAGAGATGGAATGATGAAGAACAGGGATGAGAGGAAAATGAAGAGACCGTAACAAAGAGTATTAATGGCAGAATCTGCAGAAATAGGTCACGGACAGGGTTAGATAGACAAAAAGAAAGTGGAAGGAACATCCAAAATGAAGAGTCAACTTCTAGTTTTTGAGGTTTGTAGAATTTTCTTCCTTTAAGTCAAGAAAGACATTTATACAAAGGTAAATCCAGCAAACGCACGTAAGTGTGTCGGCTATTCGCTCTTAAATTTATTACAACTTAGCGTGGGCTGAAGGGAATAGTCAGCGAGTCAAAATAAAATTCATAACTTTCTCGAGACAATTTAAAATCGCTGACTTTTATAGAGAGGGAATGGTCGGTGTTTTCACTAAAGATCATATTGGCACCGATTTACAAGCCATTACAACCGATTGCCGGCCTCTACATTATTCCTCGGACATTCATAAACATTGCTGGAGTTGCCCAGTCCGTTCGAGGGTTCTCTGGGGCCTTTCGCGCTCCACGACTATACAGGGCGACGCGCAATGCTCTCTTAAGCCTGTGTTATTTTTGAGATACGGCGCTACGAATTTGGTAACGGATTATAGTGGAACAGTTCAAAGGGCCTTCTTCAAATTCATTTAAGGAAAGTGAATGCAGGTATGGCCTGGTGTTGCATTACAAGTTAATTTGAAGGCTGGTGGGTGGATATTTATTGCGATTTTTTATGGATCCATCGATCGATCGTTTAATAATAATTGATTGCGGTTAATGCCGAATTACAGCGAAATTGCTGGCGACTTAGTGATTATTAAAGAGCGCTCTACGTACACGTCCTTTCAGATTTATTAGTAATTGCGGGTTGTGCAAGAAAATCATTTATAAGTTTTTTGTGTACATTTACTGTAACATCATCCCTGTAATGGAACCTCCTTTTTCTTTGTTTTCTCAATACTTCAGAACTTTATTGAAATAATGTTGCGGGTTCTGTGAAAACGTTTGAACATGATATTTCTTATATAAAAATGATATTTCTAATATAGAAAATATATTATTCTGTTCTCAAGAGGTCGTTTTTAATGCATTTTCAAAAAACTGAAAATACTGCTCAGAAATTCTGTATAGACATAGCAAATCATTTGTATTTAATAATCACTTTTGATTATAATCATAACATTCTGTATAGCATTGATTACCATCATACCAATGAGAATTTTACCAAGCCTTTAAAATGGTTCTAATAGTGAATTATTTGCACTATTTCCTGGAAAGATTTCCATAGTGCAATATCGAAAGGAAATTAAAGTCGACCTTAGGTGTCGACGATTTTATTAGAAAAACTTATATTTATTAGAAAATACTGATTCACTGTCCTTCTGCAAGCAAAGCTATCCATCAGATAATCATAATTAAAGCCAATGTTTAAGGTTTCCTTTATTTCTTGTGATTGGATGTATGGCTTAATAAGCTTGGCACTAGTGATTTTTCTACAGTTTTTAATAATAATTTCATTACTGTATATGTGCAATATTGGAAAGCTTTCCCTAATTCTCGTACATTCCTTTAAGGACCTTTCTATTCCGGATATAATCCAATCCGCTTATTTTTCTTAAGATTATACAGTACCTGTAGCCTGTATAAATAGATTTCATGGAAGTCCCTGACTGTAAACTGTATACGAAACTTTCACTGGCTTAATTAATAATTATATAAAAATTAATTAAAATATAACAAATAAAGAATTTTGAAAGGAAGTAACATATTCAGTAGCTCCGATTCAACTATTATCTACTATTACAAACAAATATTCACAATTATTGCAAACTGGAAGTGTCACTTTTGATTTTAGTGATTAAAGTCCTGATATATATTTTTTTAAACCTGTCAGCTGCTTTTTCTACGTAATGGATAATGGATGTTTCTGAGCTTTAGGCAAGATTTTTTCAATCCTTGGGCTTCTTCAGAAAACTTCAATTAATAATATTTATCTATATTACAAGAATTTGGCAATATTCGTTCTAATATCATCCAGGATTCGATACAGTACTATAACATACATAAATGAAAATTCCAAGGATCCAAAAAGTTATATATTACTTAAAAATTTGCTGTGCATTAACACTACAAATTTTGACTGAACATATAGTATTTTTTGGATTATTTTACTTTATTATCTTCTTGGTGTTGCTTATTCTGTTAATAAACAACTTGGTACACAATAAGTTAATAAAATTAATTTCGTAGTCCCTACTGTTCAGTAAATGTTTGCTTGTTTGTAGAGTTTGGTTTATCCCTAATCATGGACTGGTATCTATATTATACATCTCGGTTATAACGGAATGTTTAGAAGTATATTAAATTACTTGTTATATCCGTAAAAACTTAGAAGTTAAATATTCTGTTTTTGCAAGTTAAATACCTTTAAACATTTAAACAATGTTATGAAATTTTAGATTATTATCTACCATACAAACAGCAAATTATTATTGACTATAATTATGGTATTTTAGTAGCTTCTTTAGAAATAAGTCTTACTTCGATATTTGTTTACACCTTCGATGCTTGAGATTACGTTTAACATCATTTTATAAAACTTAATATTTGGCCAGCACTAAAACAGGATCCAAAATCCAAACCGATACTTGTAATTTCAAAAAGAAAGTAAAAATTTTAGGAATTATTTAAAGTTTACTGAAATTTTCCAACCTAAACAAATTTCACAAACTGCACTTGTATTGGAGTTATAATCCGTATTTTCAGATAAAACTTTCTTAGAGATACATATTTTCAGAGTAACACAGACCTGAAATCCTGAAAATATTTCAAGTTTCTCGTTATATACGGAAAACACAACACAGTAAACAATGCAGATCCACATATTTATATACTTATTATACGCAACCCAGTGAAATTTCAAAAATTAATTTTTATCCGAATTATAATCCTCGTCTTCAGATAAAGCTTTCTTAGATATATGCATTTTCACAGTAACAGACCTGAAATTCTGAAAATACATTAAGCTCGTTGTTATAAATGGAAAACACGATATAGTAAACAATGCAGATCCACACATTTGTGTATTATACGCAACGCAGTAAAATATCAAAAATTAATTTGTTATTTGAATTACAATCCTTGTCTTTAGATGAAGCTTTCTTAGAGATTGATACACATTTTCAGAGTAATACAGATTTGAAATCCTTAAAATATATCAAATTCTTCGTTAGAAACAGAAAACACAATACAGTAAACAATGCAGACCCACCGATTTGTGTAAACGCAGTAAAATTTCAAAAATTAATTTGTTATTTGAAGTACAATCCTTGTTTTCAGATAAAGCTATCTTACAGATAAATATTTTAAAGAGTAGCAGACTAGAAATGCTGAAAATGTATCATGTTTTGTTCGTTATAAGCGGAAATATCATACAGGAAACACTACAAATCCACACATTTACGTCGTTATATTCGAGATCTCGTTATATTTTATGAATTATCTAAAGTGCACTGGTATTAAGTGATAATAAACACAAGTTAAAATAATCAATCTACATACATTTCAAAAACTACTCCGTTATTTGTATAGTAATCCTTGTTTTCAGATAAGGTTTTCTTACAGCTAAACCGATTTTGTGTAACACAAACTAAAAATACGGAAAATATATTAAGATTTGTACGTTATAAGCGGGAAATACATACAGTGTACAAAGCAAATTCACACATTTGTATTAGTATATAATGGATTCCATGGTATTTTTGGAATTATCATTAAATGATAATAAACACAAATTGAAAAACTCAATCTAGGGAAATTTCAAGAACTTCCCCATTACTTGTATTATAATCCTTGTTTTCTTACAACTAAAAAGATTTTGTGTAACACAAACTATAAATGCCGAAAATGTATTAAAGTTTGCTCGTTACAAGCAGGAAATACAATACAGTAAACACTGCAAATCCACACATTTAGGGCGTTATATTCAAGATTTCCTGATACTTTTGGAACTGTCTAAATTGTACTGGCATTAAATGATAATGAACACAAATTGAGAAACTCAATCTGGAAAATTTTCAAATTCTACTCCGTTATTTGTGTAGTAATTCTTGTTTTCATGTAAAGTTTTATTACAACTAAATAGATTTTGTGTAGTACAACTAGAAATGCTGAAAATATATTAAGGTTTGCTTGTGACAAGCGGGAAATACAATACAATAAACACTGCAAATCCATACATTTATTTCGTTATATCCAAAATGTCGCTGTTTTTTATGTATTATCAAAGAAGCACGGATAGTACATACGAATTGAGAGACGCAATCTAGAGAAATTTCAGAAACTACTCCATTATTTAAATGTTAATGTTGTCTTCAGGTAAAGCTATCCAACAAATGTACATATTTTAAGCAACTCAGAGTAGATGTGCTGAAAATGTATGTAAATCAGCTTTTATAAGCGGAAATACAATACAGTGTACATCGCAAATCTACATTTATGTCGTTATATCCAGCATTCGTTGCATTTTATTATTTATTATTATTTATTTTAATTACAATCTCTGTTTTCAGGAAAAGATTTCTTACAAATAAACATATTTTGAGTAACACAGAGTAAACATGCTGAAAATGTATCAAGTTTTGCTTCTTATAAGCGGAGAATGCAATACAGTGGACACTGCAAACCTACATATTTGTGTCGTTATATCTGGGATGTCGTTGTATTTTATGACTTATTGTAAGTGCAATTGTATTAAACTGTATGAACTGCAAAATTTAAAAAGATGCTCGTTATAGGAGGAAAACACAATACAGTAAACAAAGCAAATCCACACATTTCTATCGTTTTATCCTGAATTTCTTTGTAGTTTCTGTAGTTTAATTTGAATAGAATGAGTCATATGTAAGGGATTCCGTGAAACAAGTTTTGATTAATACAATACGTGAAAATAAACTTCTTTATATAGAAAAGTAGGTGGCGCTCGTGATCTTGAAAATTTAAGACCCCGTGCTGCAGCTCATAAAACTCTTGTAGCATCTTTAAAAGTTTTGCTGGGTATATCGAATTCCTATACTATTATACAAAATCAGAAATGCCTTTGAAGAATGTGTCACCTAATCCTTGTAAGGATCATGGTTATTTAGTTGTAGCTACTGCTATTAATTGAACTGAAAAAAGTGTTGTCACAGTAAAATACCGTCCAAATCTTAATATTTATGTTCTTTACCTGGCCCCCCGTATACTTCAAGCATGCCTGGAATAACAGAAAAATAGTTTAGAGACCAACAAACCATAGTTTGGGGAGGGTAACGTTTAATGAAAATTAAATCCACAGACAGATTTTAAGATATTTTCTATAGTAAAGTACTCACTTTTCTTCTTTGTGTCCTGTTCTTGTTGATGGAACGCACCAGCGGAGGGATCAAGCATCATGGAGTGCCCCAGGTGCCCCCCGTGCCCCCCTGGCTGGCACTCCATCGTGATCATAGCACCCTCAATTGTGGGTCCGTTCTCTGCAACAGAAATCAAAATCAGCATTTGGACACGACTCCGGCGGGATTAACAGCAAAGTTAAGCTACGGAACGTAGCCGCTTCCGTCAGTGAAAGTAAAACATGGCAGCAAAACAAACTGCCTCAATTTTAAAAAGCTCCCTAATGACGTTACATGGTTCTCAGCTGTTACGCCACGAGCTGATGGTAAGATAAAGACTGCAGAAGGGGCTTTGGCCCTAATCACTTTCATTTACAACCGAACGCGGTCTTCAGCCCTTTCTTAACGGTGATCCGGTAGGAATGCCGGACGCCGACCTTTGGAAACGCGGGAATTTACCGAGTAACGAAAACACCATATGTCATTCCTACCCTGTCGGTGGAACGAAATTAAGGGGCTGCTGTTGTTGCCGGTAGCCCCAAAAACGTTTTCGATGTTTGTTTAGATGATTTTGCGGTTTTGGTCTTTTCCTTGTGGCTTATTGGGATGGAGTCATTTAGGAAATTGTTTTGGTACGGGGGTGTGTAATTACCGGAGGCCTTCAGCGAAGGGTTATGCGCAATTACAATTACATAAAAAGAGTTACATCAGCGCAACAGTGGTCAAAGCGATAATTTAGGTTAGGAAATGATATGATACTAGAGATTCATGCAGGTATTTAATTTAAAAATAGCGGTACTCCGGTGAGCTATATAATTTAAAATAAATTAACCTTTTTTAACTCAGTTTACGCAACCAGATAAAATATTTCACAGCGATCTGTAATCGGTTGACTCTTAAAGCTTATTGTGTCATGGCTGCTCTGTGCGACGTAAAAACTCTCGCACAATCTAGATAAAAGCGCTTGTTTTGGAGGCCTAGTTCGGTGACCTTTTTGAAGTACTGATCCTTTTTGGGGCATTAGAAATAGGCCTTGTTTTCCTAGTTTTGTGTTATTTTGGACATTCATGGGCGTAGTATTAACGAATTCCAGCATATAAAATGTAATATTAGGAAAAAGAACCAAATTACATGATACGAACTTCAAATTCCTCAAATAAACTCCCGACTCACCTGTTGAAGACTAAGTTTATTTCATATTAATTACAACAAATCCATCCTTTCTAATCTTTCACATTTTGGTGAAATTAAATTAGTTGGTATATTAGAACAAGCGAATTAGGAAGAATATATTAAAAACAATTATTGACTTCAATTACTTCGAAAACGTTTCTAAAATTGTTCCTTACCTCCTTGTTTCAAAAAAAATTTAGGGAAACTTACTGAAGTTACTTAGAGAAAACTACCTGCATCACAAGTAAACAATTTACGAAGAACCAGTGAATAATGCTAAGGAACAACATACCAAATGACTAGATATGTGTAGAAGCAGAAATATGTCATATCATATATGGTAACCAAATCAGTTACATCAGAAGGACGAAGAAGGAAAAAGCTATAGAGCTACCAAGAAGAACAAAAAAAGGAGCAGAAGCATATCAGAAAAAAGTGGGAGCAACTAATGTCAACGTGTAGAAGAGAATCCGAACCGGAAGAGATTAAAGAGCAGAATGAAGAAATATATATAATTCAGAAGGCATTCTTCTGAAAATTATATCAATTTACGAAGCACCAATCAATAATGTGGAGGAACAACACATCAAATGAGTATATATGTGTTGAAGCAGAAATATATTACACGGTAAACATATTAGCTACATCAGAAGGATGAAGAAGGAAACAGCTATAGATCTACCAAGAAGAACAAAAAAGAAGAATAAGCACATCAGGAAAGAGTTGAAGCAATTGGTGTGAATGTGTAGAAGAGAATCCGAAGCGGAAAAGATTTAAGGGCAGAATGAAGAAATATATGTTATTCAGCAGAAGGTAATCTTCTGAAAATTATAACAATTTACGAACCACCAACCAAAAGTGCTAAGGAACAACATATTAAATGACCACATATATGCAGAAGCAGAAATATATCATATGGTTAAGAAATCAGCTACATTAGAAGGATGTAAAAGGAAACAGCTACAGATCTACCAAGAAGAACCAAAAAGAAGAACAAGCACATCTAAAAAAGTGGGAGCAATTGATGTGAATGTGTAGAAGAGAATCCAAAGCGGAAGAGATTTAAGAGCAGAATGAAGATGTATATGTTATTCAAGAGAAGGGTATTGTTCTGAAAATTATATGAATTGACGAAGCACCAAATAACAATACTCAGGAACAACATATCAACTGACTAGATATGTGTAGAAGCAGAAAATATTATATGGTAAGCAAATCAGCATCAGAAGGGTGAGAAGGAAACAGCTATAGATCTACCAAGAAGAACCAAAACAAAGAGAACAGGCACATCAGAAAAAAGTGGGAACAATTGCTGTGAATATGTAGGAGAATCCGAGAAGGAAACAGCTATAAATCTTCCAAGAAGAACAAAAATAGAAGAACAAGCACATCAGAAAAAAGTGGGAACAAGATTTAAGAGCACAATGAATATGTTATTTAGCAAAAGTCATTCTTTTGAAAATTATATCAATTTATGAATCACCCGAAAAAGATGACAGGGAAAAAACGAAGAGGAACGAAATACTTCTCCCAGATATTTTCAGTAGGCTTAAATAATCAATTGAAAAAAAAGGAAGGAAGTAAAGAAAGTGTTAAAAAATTAGTAAGAGAAGCAAGAAGAATCGGAATAGGAATAGTAGACACGATCTGAAAATTGTGGATGTAATGGATGCCAACGGGCTCAACAAGATCCGCAGCAGGAAAACTTTAAATACAAAAGCAGAAAAAGGAAGTCCTAATTATATCTAAAAATAAAGAAATTAGGAGAAGTTACTTAGAGAAAAATGCCTTAATAAGTTCGATAAAATAAAGCTCTTTAGGAAAGTAAACAATTTATGAAGCAGCTGAGAAGGATGTTAAGGAAAACCAAAAACAATGATAGGCCAGCTGACTGTTAACTGCGGAAACAGAAATATATCAACAAAATCAGCTACAATGGTGTAAGTACCTCAGAAGGAAAGAGCTGTAAAACCGCCAAGAAGAACTAAAAAAGAAGAATAGATACATCAGAAAAACGTGGAAGGCGTTGATACCAACTTGTAGAAGAGAATCAAAAGCAGAAAGTTGATTGTTTATGTCTAAGAACTTGTAGATGAGAGTATATTGCGAGAAAGGTACAGATTCAATACAACAAAGTTTTGAAAGATTTAACAAATTATGGAGCACCTGAGAAGAAAGATGGGGAAGACGAAGACAAATCAAATATCAACGCAGGATATTCACTCGGCTAAAATAATCGGCTGTAATTATAAGTTTACATTACAAGAACGAAGAAGGAAGGACCTAGCAGATCAGAAAAAATGGAAAGAAACCCGAAAGATTTTAAAACAGAAATAAGAATCTCAGAGAGAACCTGCTCGGATTCTATACATTAAAGTTTCTTAAAAAAGGAACTGATTTGTGAAGCAGTTGAAGAAAATGAAGGGGAAGAAACTACAATATGACTACATAATCAGCAACAGCTGATGCAGCACAATGGTCTGCGTAAATCACTAAATGCAGAAGGAAGACAAAACTACCAAGATAGGTAAATATAGTTAGAAAATGAAGAATACACAGGTCAGTAGAATGTGTTATAGAAAATGCGAAAGGTGTGAGGAAATAGAAGAAAGTAACGAAACATTTAACGGGTAAATACGATACTTCAACGGGTTATTTATTGGTTTCTATTTGCTTGATAGGAATTTTAAATAAAGTAAGGCAAGGAATCAAATAAAAATATGGCAAAACTACAATTTCTTGAGAAAAAGTAGAAAAGAAACAGAAATAAACCTACTGAGACGTTTAAATGGTTAAAACTTAGTTTAGGCTTGTTGTGTAACATTGTTTGTTATTTTAAATATGTATTTAGTCTGAACGTTTCTTGTTTGTCTTGCATGCTAACTTATTTTTTGCAGAAGTATTTACTAGAAAAAGACGACCAAGCCACCACACAAAAACAAGAGAAATTTTGCATAGGTCTGCTTGTTTAATTGTAAACTTTTGAAAAAATTGGTAGACCTTCATTTAATCCACACATATCATACAACTTCTTCATGGTTTTCATGAAAAACAAAATTTTTAAACCTCCTTTTTTATCATTTCTGTTGGCTGTGAGAGGGATTTTTGCAAAATATTATACCTTGCATACTTTCTGCACATTTGCTCCAAATATGAAACCTCTTCGATGCTATCCTATCCGTGCTAGTTGCTTCCTTCTTAGCAAATTTCACACGCTAATCATGAGTAATGACGCTATTAATTGTGCTTTTGCCACATTTATTAAAATATTTTGTAACTTAGATGTATAGCACTGTCAAATTAGCCAGCAGTTGTTTGCAGGTTGCACGGGTTATTTATTTCGCGGAGAAAGCGGCTCGCTTCCGACAGCTTGGAACTTCAGCACGTTCTAGTTTAATATTTATTCTATTATTTATTCTAACACTAATGGAATGCAAGGGAAGAAGTGTTAACTAAGGAAATTCCTAAAAATATTCCAGAAACAAAGTACAAATTAAAAAGCATCCATATTTAACACATATATTAAAAACTGAAGTTTATTCCCATTCTGTATAAAACTTTCCGATTTCTTTCTAATATACTAGAAATGCAACTAGAAGGTAGCTCCTATTAGATTTTATGGTACCAAACATCTAAAGTTTGATATCAGTATAAAACCGCGAACACGTCCTCCGAGCAATGCAGCAAACATTAATTACCACAGTAGACAATTTTGGGTGCACTGATTGTGAGCGCAATATCGAATTGAATAAAGTACTGTTTACACCTTATAACTATTGAGTTGTGCAACTGGTAATGGCATCGTGTCTAGTTAATAAAACAATGAGCTGTGTGCTCCTATTTGATTATAAGAGCTGTGTGCTCACTAAAGCTAGCGTGTGTACCCAAATAAACATTTTATCTGTGTTCTCCAATTTTCTTACTAAAGGTGTATACTCCATAATGATATTTTGTGTATCAAATCTGTGTGCTCCTGCACTTGCTTTGTTACTGTTGTTGGGCTTTGTGTTACTAGTTTTATAGGTGTGCGTTCTCATTAATGGTATTGCAGGTCTTTAATTCAATAGACATGTGTGACACTATATTGTTGTCTGCACCCTAAAGGTACCTAATTAAGTACTGAGCTGTGTGCTACTTTGTTACTGGGGCCTTATGCTTAGAAAAGTTCTTATATTGTATACCTAATTAGAAATTGAGCTGTGTGTTCAAATTTACATATTAGAGTTGTGTGCTTGCTAATGATATTGTGTGTATTTAACTGTGTTGTGCGCTCCTTCATTAGTAGTGAAGCTATTACGAGTATCGAATTGTATATTGCACTGTATGTTACTATTTTAGTATTACAGATGTGTGTTCAACAATGGTATTACTTGTATTTAATTCAATATAGAGATGTGTGCTTCTACCTTATTATCAGAGCTGTGTGCTCACTAAAGGTACCTAATTAAATATTGAGCAGTGTACTATTTTTACTAGGGCTGTGTGATTAGTAAAGGTGTATGTGAACCTAATTAAAAGTTAGGCCTTTGTTCGTATTTTCGTGTTTGTGTTGTGTTAATGTTATTAAGGGTATATGATTATGATAGTTGTGTGCTCGTACTTTATTATCAGACCTATGCGGTCACTAAAGGTATCTAATTAATTGAGCTGTGTACTACGTTGTTACTAGGGCCTTACGCTTAGTAAAACTTTTATACTACCTAATTAAAACCTGGGCTATGCGCTTGTATTTTCCTATTAGAGTTGTGTGCTTATTAATGATATTATATGTATGTAATTGTGTTGAATGCTCCCATTTTATTACTAGGCCCGAGTGCTTAGTAACGAAGGTATTATGTGTATCTAATTGTATGTTGGACTGTGTGATACTATTTTAATATTATAGATGTGTGTTGATTGATGGTATAGCATGTATTTAATTCAATGTAAATATGTGTGGTCTTACTTTATTACCAGAGCTGCCTACTCAATAAAGGTACCTATTTAAATATGAGAAATGTGCTATGTTTTACTAGGGCTGTGTGCTTAGTAAAGCTGTCATACGTACCCAACTAAAAATTGAAAAATTCTTTATTATTAGAGTTGTGTGTTCTTAGTTTATTTTTAGAGCTACGGGCTCATTGAAGGTATCTCACTAAACGTTGAGCTATATGCTCCTATTTTATTATTTGACATGTGTGTTCAGTAAAAGTACTGTGTTTACATAAATAAATATTGAGCTGTGTTTTTTTTTATTATTAGGGCTGTGTGTCAGGTACAGTTTTCATGGGTACTGTAGTGCGCGTGCACTACATTTATCGGGTTGCCTTGCTTGGGGTTGTTATGTTTTTGTTATTGTTCAGTTAGTTACGGTTTTTTCATTCAATAAACAGCACGTTCTCCTAAAGCTTGTTTTAATCTTTGTATTGGAGTCTGGAATCTTACCAGATAACAATATTTTGGTGACCCCGACGTGACTAATTAAATGAAGAGCTGTGTGCTTAACGGTTGTACTGTGTGTTTGAAAGTATTTATTTCAGATTTATACTTTGTGGTGCTTTTAAGATTTAAATTTTCATTTTATTTTCATATAGTTTGCTATATTTTGGAAATTATGGATGCAAATTTTATAAGACGTTGAATAGCATGATATTGAAATAGACGTTATCTTCGTTGAATAAAGCTACCCACTAATGATATCTTAACTGCATAGAGGAAATTTACAGATCCACCTTAGTTCAATAGTAGCTCGACCAAGAAATCTATACTAAATTTAATTATAAATTATTAATCAGAGGTAAACATCTACCAGTTGTAGTCACCATTTCACGTGAAGAGTATCAAACTTTCTTCGTCATTGATTTGCTTTATCTTTTGGTCATTAACCCATATTTATCTGGGTTTGAATATCAGCTGTTGCCAGCAAATGTAACAGAACAAAGCTAGGCTATCATAAGGCGTTTTAGACTTATCTGAACACCTCAGAAAATACGATTGACTACTCTAAGTATCATTAGAGACCTAATGTCTCAGTTATGTTCTTATAATTGGCGAGATGTATGAGCTTCCTATTCTGCAGCCATATGGCAAGCGCAGAAACTTCTCTTAAAGATTTCCATCTACTTTAAATTTACTTTCGACTGAAACATCTCACTTTTATCCCTGATAAGATTTTATAGAGTTGCAGGACTTTTCTGTGAATTCTCGCTTAATTTGAAGGCTTAAAGTGCAAATCTCCTTTAATGGAATCCGTGCGAATTTATATGTAAATAAATTGCTCCGAAGAATGCACAAGTGGAGAAAATATACAAAATGCCTGTTCTGTAAACGATTTAAGTTGTAGTAAATATCGGCGACCTAAGTAGG
Organism: Limonius californicus; assembly: GCA_014611495.1. Lineage (NCBI taxonomy): Eukaryota > Metazoa > Arthropoda > Insecta > Coleoptera > Elateridae > Limonius > Limonius californicus. Next base: position 2,811 of record JABXWE010040844.1, on the reverse strand, counting down.
AATCCCATATTAATGATCTTTATTTTACTGTAAATCCGAGAAGGTTAAGTCCTGATGTTGCAATTACCAATGGTAATAGCGCAATTGATTTAAAAAAGTAATTAATATCGCATTTAGCTAATTAAAGCTCTATCATTCGGTTTCTTCTGCATTACTTTCATTATACAATAAACGGGCCGTAGTTTGCGGCAACCATTCTAATTAGACGTTTATACGAAACGATTGAATCTCGTCAGTAATAATAATTTGCTCTCCAGAGTGGTTTATTATTGTTTGCTGCTCAAAGCGGAAATGGGAAATTATTTGCTTTGTACGTTTTTGCTTGTCGTTGACTAAATCAAAGCAACTTCAAAACGGGATACATAAAATGCGGCACAGAAAGATTGTTTAATGATTTAAAATTAATCTATAGTTTACTGTTACCAAGGCCGTTGTTGACGTAGAGCCCGCAAACTAAATTATATGCCATTAAAACATTTTTTTGGAATTTTTGTCACATTACATTTAATATTAGATTTACAATTCCAGCTTGCTTGGTGCGTTTAAAACTTTATAAATGCGGTTTTCCCGCAAAGAATTAAATTCTAATTGGATTCTTCATTAAATTGTTAATCTTTCTAATTATAGGAATTATAAAAAATTAGAGAAAGCAGAAATATGTTTCCCATTTCTTGTATGTTTAAAAATTCTAATTACTTCCAATTTTCATTCCATCTAATATTTTTATGGTGTGCTGTTAATCATTGCATCATCAACTTCAGGAAACGTGTTTAATCTAAGTTCATTCGTGACTGAAGATGCGCTGACCCTTCATCCAGATTGGAGAGCTTGTTATATTCTAATTTATAAATAATTTGCATGATTTATATTTTTATTGAATCATATTTCTCTTTTTAGCACACGAATCGTTAGTCCAAGTACGTTAATTCAAGGTTATGTACACTGATGTGGCATAGTTATATGGGTATAGAGTAAGAATTTTAATACCAACTAAGTACAATTTAAAGTAAATTAAATTAGAAGGGCCTAAGTACCACCATTTTATTTAAATCTGACGCATTTACTTAATATTTTCTACTGTTTCTTGAAGGATATTTCAGCAAAGATCAGCATAAAAATGCCATAGCTAGGGCAAAAGTAAACTCAGTACTGTAAATAATTTTTCAAATAGAAATTATTAGAAGCTTGTGTTTTGAAATATGATATAGTTTTCCCCAGTAAAATTAAATTTACTAAAATTAGGCGAAAGGCAAAGCCTTGACTTTAATATTTCCACATTGCGATATTAACTATTGTCATTCTAGGTATAAACATGTTTATTATTAAATAATCCTTTCAATTTTTAATAATTCTGTTTTCAATTCTGTGACTTTTCCAAGGTTGTCACTGCGCAACAATGAGTAACTTAAGTTGTAAAGTAATTTAGAATTGTTAATATGTTTTTATTCTGTAAATAGTTCCAACTACATTGTCTCAAAAAAAATTCCAAAATTGTCTACAATATTTCTTAATTTTCAGAATGCCTTGTTTGCTCTTCCTGAATCCGTTAATACAGCCAGAACTTACAAATAACTTTGCCATGCACCATGTATAGTAAGATTGAAGTCGGAAACTTTGGTGGCCAGAATGATATATGGATATAAGCTGAGCAACCAGAAGACGTAATAATGCCGATATTATTGGGAACACAAAATGTCCAATTCTGGATACAAATACCGCACAAAAGATGAATTGACCAAGATTTGCCAACATCAGAAATGCAGAAAAACCTAAAATAATCTACAGTATTCCGATTATACTATACGTTTTTAAATAAAATCTTTTTTCCATGTTTTCCATGATTATTTCATTTTTTCATAGTATAAGTTTCTACTCTATTTTTTGTAGTTGTTTTTACAACGAAAACAAAGTAACTTACTAATTCCTAAACATCAAAACTGTAGAAAAACCCACAAGATCTAGTACAATCTATGCGCACTATAATTTTCAAAACTGAATCGTATTATTTGCAACTATGATATGTTAACTGCTTTAGATTTTCCATAAGTCATGTTGATGGTTATCTTTCAATTATTCTAGTTTGGTGCGACGAGCTACACAATTTAATTTAAAAATTTGTAACATAACAGTTGACAAAACCTAGAAAATTCTAATTAAATACAATCTATGCGCACTATATTTTTCTAAATAGAATCTTATTTTTTGCAACTATGACATGTTAACTGCTTTAGATTTTCTATAAGTCATGTTAATGGTTATCTTTCAATTATTCTGGTTTGGAGTGACGAGCTACACAATTTAACTTAAGAATTTGTAATATAACAGTCGACAAAACCTAGAAAATTCTAATTAAATATTATCTATGGGCACTATAATTTTCTAAATATAATCTTATTTTTGACAACTGTTACATGTTAACTGTCTTCAAATATTTAATAGTTATGTTGTGGCTTTAATTATAATTTTCCTGATGTATTATGACAATGAAAAAAAATAACTTAGGAGTTCATAAACATCAGGACAAAAGAATCCTATGAAACATCATAATCTATGCGCACTATAATTTTCTACTATGACATGTAAACTTTTATAATTTTTCAATAGTTATGTGCTTGATTTACTTTTAATTTTCCTGATGTGTTACGACGATGAAAACAAATTAACTTACGAGTTTGGAAACATCAAAACACTAAAGAACCTAAGAAAAATTTAACATCAATTATGCGCACTATAATTTTGCAACTAAAACATATTAATTTTTTTCGATTTTCTATTAGTTATATTGTTGCTTATCCTTTAATTATCCTGATT
>JABXWE010040843.1:0-15079 GCA_014611495.1 Limonius californicus | reverse complement strand
GGCACTTATGCTCGTTGGAAATCAAGTTGTAGTACAGGGGATTATCATAACGCAATGAATTACGATAATTACGAAAGATGGGTAAATAAGCAATTAATTCCTAAATTACAACCCACCAGTGTTGTTGTTATAGATAATGCTCCATATCACAATAAACAAATAGACAAGTGTCCTACTTCTGCGACAAAAAAACTTGACATGCAAAATTGGTTAAGAAATAAAAATGTATCTTTTAGCAGCTCTATGTTAAAACCTGAGCTTTATAATCTCATTAAAGCCTGTAAACCAAGGTACAAAACATTTAAAATAGACCAATTATTTCGGGAAAAGGGTCACGACGTTGTAAGGTTGCCGCCTTATCATCCTGATCTAAACCCCATTGAGTTGGTGTGGGCGGAAATGAAGCTATATGTGGCGTCTAGAAATGTGAAATTAAATTTTACCGAAGTAGTAAAGCTATGTGATGATTTTTTTCAACAATTTTCGGCTGAGCAGTGGAGATTACGTTGCGAACATTCCAAAAGATTTGAAAAAGAATTCATAGAACGTGAACCAATGGTTGACATAGTGGTAGAACAACTTATTTTTAAGGTTAATACTGGTAGCAGTTTCGAAGAAACGGAAAGTGACTTTTCCGAAGAGGATGACGAGGATAACTCATTATTTGGGATAGAAAAATTAGAACCAGGACCTGGTTGTTCAACACAACATAAATAGCTAAAGTATGAAGGTGCTATAAAAAATTTTCATATTTTATCATATTTTGTATTTTCTTCCATATTTAGGCAAAATTTTCATATTCTATGAAAATCGTCATATTTAGTTCATATTTTTATGAAAGTTCCATATTTTCTTCATATTTTCCTGATTTTTTTAATTGTCGTCATATTTTCGTGAATGTAGCATTAAACTATTAAGGAAATTAAATATTGTAGAAATTCAGTATTCATTGGTTGCAATATAAACTTGGTTTTACCAAAGATTTAAAAGATTATTGTAAGAGAATTGATATTTGTTGAATTTTATATGTTCTTGTTTCATAAACAAAACCGCAATTTAAGCCTGTGTCGATGATGTCATTTTCTTCACTGTAGAAAACTTGTGGCTCCGATTGTACGCGCCAGATAAACGCCTAGTTTTATCTCTGTTTTGCGTACTGCGTCTCGCTCCCGGTTGTGCGCATTTCACGTGCCAAGCTACTTTCTGTGAGCTGTACCATTAAATAGAATTTTTCCATTCTACTTAATCGTGCCATAAAAACGTCCTCTTTAAATCTGCCACAGGATTATTAAAAAATATAAATTTGTTCATTACTCACCAGTGGTTAATAATGAAAAATTATTTACTAGTCATCCCGGAAAGGTAGAGAAATTGAATTTCACAGTATTCTATTATGTGCCAAAATGCTACGCCATATTACTAGTAGTGAAAAAATAATTTATTTAATGATTTATTATATTTTTTCTAGAAAGAATTTTGTTCAGTGGTAAATGGAAGGTGTCGTAAGTTTTAATCATTCTCCAGACATATCCATTAGCTAAACACTTTGAATTTGAATTAGCTCATATCTCTGATATATTAACAATTAACAAAATGAAAATGATAAATCTCGTATTTTAATTACAATTAAAACACGAATATCTGTTATCTGATAATTATAAAACTTAAATTTTTTCAGAAAACTTTCGTTACCTAGCTCAACTCTCCTACTGGTCTTGTCAAAAAGCTGTTCGGTAATAGTTATAAGAATATACAAATAATAAACAAACAATTATCATTATATTATTGTTTATTACATAACCTTATATACTAAACAATTTCAATGAAACAAGCTAGTTACTCAAAATCAGTACAAAACAGCTTCAAATTACAAAGTACAAACTAAATTTGTTTAGTTCACTGTTCAATAACCGCACTAATGTTAAGAAAAAGCAATAGAGCAATAAATTAAATAAATATTTCACTCCAAAGTGTACAAACGGATCCAGTAAATTAGTTTGACCAGAAAAACAAGTCAACTATTTTGCATAAGAATACTGCTTCAGTTAAAACATAAAATCGCATAAGGTATATATTATATAAACACTGGTACTGGTTTTATTTCAATAGGTTAACACTGGGAAAATCAAAACAGTGACATCAACACTTTCAGTTATTAAATGAGGTCCATAAAATGGTGCTACTTCATATAAAAATGAGTACAAAATACATATATTACTAACCAAAAACACGTTAAAAAAATCTAAACCAAATAATTATTTGATTTAAAATCACTGGTATACATATGAAAAAATAATTTTTCTATAGAGAAAGGCTCATTTCTCCCAATTTCTACACCACTGTTGCAGTATATGATGAAAAGCTCATTCTCAAATTGCACACGGGACCAACACATACATGTCCGGGTACATACATACAAATTTTTACGCATACAGCCATGAACAAACCAGAAATATTTCTATAAAAATGCAAAAATAGTTTTTAACTGCTAGATGTGGTAGTTTTAATTAAGTTAATAGTAGTCAGCATTTGACAGGATGTTGGGAATTCTAAACATCAAACTTTTCAATTAAATATTAAGCATGGGATCCTAAATATTCTTGATATTTCTTTTCTTGGGCCTGTTGTAATTTTTGAAGCTTTTTAACAAGTCCCTTACTTAATTCCTTTCCTTCTACATCGTGAGTTGGAAGACCCTAAAAAAAGAAAAATACCATTTACAGCAAACTCTGATTTTCAATTTTTTATAATATGGTTGCCATAATGTTATTACTTACTTTAGCGTCAAATTTGGAATATTTGTCAGTTTCACTTTTGAACATTTCGAAGGGCGGAATTTTTTTCTGTGCCTCCTTGGCAGCCTGTGCCGCTGCTAGCTCTGCCTTCTTTCTTTCCTTCTCATTAATTTTATCCATTTCGGCTTGCTTTTTTGCTTCTCTCTCTTTCAGCAATATTTCTCGGTCCACCAACTTCACTGCGCTTCCACCACCTAAACAAAGCTTCTCTTCAATAATATAACCTCACAATAAAAACACACAAAGCTACCTTCCCGATCTTCTAGGCGTACTCCAACATTTGGTAATATTTCATCCCGTAAGTTATCACATTCTTTTAGTATGTCTGTTGCCTTTAAAGTCCTTGCTTGATTCCGAACATTTTCCCTGAACTCTGCGATTATATCAAGGTATGGCATAATTGTGGATTCCATCTGAAACAATGCCATTGAATGATAATAGTTATTTTAGGAGAAGTTGCTAATGTTAAACTTACATTTCCTGTGGTATTTTGTGAAACAGGGAAGCCAATTGGTGCATCAATAATAATTGTACCAAAAATAGTGAGAATACTCGTGATGTACACAGCAATATCCCTTAATAAAACAGCATTTGGTTGTTTACAATCCCTTAAATACAAATTACTGGCTGCTACTAATTCTCTTAACGCTTCCAATGACGATCTAGTGTCAATGTTATCGCACAATGCAATGTGGACATTAACTTTAGAATCGGAAAACTTTCTGCTCAACTCTAGCTCTTGTTTATCCCATTTACTAAAGGTATTGATTGTGGTGTCTTGGCTTATGCCTCTGGTGACATCTTTGACTGTTAAAAAGAATTCCTAAAATGTACAATCACATTAATCCAATGTAAATTTTCATACCATCATCCCAATTCTTACATTAAATAATTTTTCATATTGAATAGCACATTCCATTGTGTTTTGGCCATAATCCAGCGTATCCCTCCATGAATGTAAGAGGAAGGCAAAGCGCAATTGCCTCGCTGAATATTTAGCTAGAGCTTGCTGTATAGTTACAAAGTTTTTTAAGGATTTCGACATTTTACATCCCTGGATTGTTAAATGGCCTGAATGTAGGAAATACTTCACCCACTCTTTCGACTCAAAGTAAGCCTAAAAAAAGATTCGTTTAAAATTCATTAGCTAACAATTTTTTCAAGCGGTTTCCCAAAGAAAGCTTTTTTTGTAATTTGATAAAGTTCCATGAAGGACCACCACACGTGGAAACGTTTTATAAACTTAATTAATAAGTGAGTATCATATTATTAATAATTAAAAGATTTTTTTTTCATTTATTAGCTTGATATAACGAGCTAAAAACTTAGATATCAAACAATTATCAATTGTTAAAGTCTTATATTGTGCGAAAAAATTGAATCTCTGGTTAGCCTTGAAACAATTGCCACTGAATGACATTATGTAGGTTCTAATTCACACATAACCTAACATCCTGTTTGCAGTAGTTCATTGGGTAGGATTAAAAAACAACAAAATTAAATAAAACCTTTTCGTTATCTTATTTTAACAAAAAGGATGCTGTTTCCAGTAAAATCTAATTTCCAATGTCAAAACAATGAAGACACTGGTTTGCTTATGAATAATAAGTTAACCTCAAGCAAATAAATTTCAGATATTATTTTGTGATCAAATAATGTGTACTTCAACACTTAACCTTAAATTAAACAACGACATTCATGTTTTACAGCAAATTTCATTCAAGTTTAATTAGGAGGAAATATTATTCATAAGAGTAAATTGTGAGAACGGGAATGTCTAGAAAATTACAACCCATACATGTAATATCTGTTGTAAGTACACCCAATAACAGTTTACTAATGGCATATAATTGAACAGTTAATAGAAACATTCAAATAATTATTTTCTGGTAAATATCACACAATAGCTTTTAATTTAATCCACGCAACAGCTGATCACATTTATGTAATAATTAGAAACAAATTGACAATGTGATAAATCTAAAAACATTTATGTTATAAAACGTTTATGAAAGCAGGTACAATAATTATTCAAAATATTTTAATTTACACCTATAAGTGGGCCCCGGATGAAAGATTCTGCAAACACCTGTTAGCACTTGAAAAAGTTTGGAGAACTTTAGAATACAGTATTGAAAGAGCTTTTGTTGCCTTGACATTACTCCGTGTGCACACGGATTTGTTCCTAATTGCAGCAATTTTTTCCGATATATCACCTAAATACGGAATTGAAATATATTTAATTTCATCACGGTGGTCTATCATTTAAATTGTTGGAATTCCCAATTTATAATCTTTCTTTTTGATTAGTGTGTCTCTCAGTTTTGTGTTGTATCAATCACTATGTGCCATTTGTTCAATAATCGAAATATCTTTGGTGTAATTAATGTTATCTAAAGTCATTGTTAAAGCTATCACTATGAAAGATCTATAGGCCACTAATTTATGTGTTTTATGATAACAAGTGGTGTGATATCTGTTTGTGTAGATTTTATTGTAAATAAAGTATTTCAGTTTAGTTTTATAATTATTTTTTGTGTTTAAGACCTGCATGAGAATTTTTAGTGTCTATTAACAATCACAGAGGGCAGAGGAGAACTTATGCATTAACCTAATATTATGAAATCTTGTTAGAAATCTACTTTATCGACAGTCACATGATTATTTTGACAGTTCTCACAGTTGTCAACGTAATTTGCACCTATTTGCGCATGCTCACAGACGTGGTTTACAGAATTTTGTACAATGGCGGCGTCGCAATTTTCAGTGTTTATTAACAATCACGGAGGGCACAGAAGAATATGTTTAACACGTGATTAACCCGCCTGCCGACACTCCACGTACTTGCTCTTATATCGCTCGCGTTCTTTATGGCTGCAGCTTGTTTGCTTTGTCGTGCGTTTATGTAAAATAAATAAATAAAAACGCTACGAACTATGCGTTAACCTAATATTATAAAATATTGTTAGAATCCTACTTTATCGGCAGTCACATACATACATAACTATTTTGACAGTTTTCTCACAGATGTCAAAGTAATTTGCACCTATTTGTGCATGCTCACAGACGTGTTTTACAGAAATTTGTACAAAGGCGGCGTCGCAATTTTCAGTGTTTATTAACAATCACGGAGGGCAGAGAAGAATATGTTTACCACGTGTTTACCCCTCCTGCCGACACTCCACGCACTTTCTCTTATCTCGCTCGCGTTCTTTATTGCTGCAGCTTGTTTGCTTCCTCGTGCGTTCGTGTAAAATAAATAAGCCTGCCAAGGTATGCATTAACCTAATATTATGAAAACTTGTTAGAATTCTACTTTATCGACAGTCACATGAGTATTTTAACAGTTTTCTCACAGGTGTCAACATAAACACAGACAGAATTTTGTAAAAAATTCTGTAGATTATGCTCTAAAACCTACAGAATTTTGTACAAAGTTGGCGTCGCGTCGATACGCAAAATTTTTAGTGTTTATTAACAATCGCAGAGGGCAGAGAAGTAAATGTTTACCACGTGTTTATCCCGCCTGCCGACACTCCACGCACCTTCTCTTGTCTCGCAGATGTCACCGCAATTTGCACCTATTTGCGGATGCTCAATCAGAATTTAGTAAAAAATTCTATCCGTGTCATACAAGTCTTAAACACAAAAAGTAATACATTTTTTTCAGAATTTTGTACATAATTTTGTGTATACATTTTTTACAAAATTCTGTGCTGTGTCATACAGACCTAAGTCTAAATAATTAACAAGACTGATCTCATTTTGTTCTATTTCTAGTGTAAAATTTTAATTTAGATGTAAAGTATTAATAATAGTTAAAAATGTATCAATTCAAATAGATCAAGTTAAATATTAAAACACTGAAATGTCATCAACATAGCAAAACCAAAATATAATTTTCTAAGATTGATTTAATTTAAAAATGTGTTTGCATATGTATTAGCCAAATTGAGCTCCTACGTTTGCTGCTTTTAAAACTTTTGAAGTAGAAGACCAAGTACACGTATGCAACTAACATCTCTAACTGCACATGTAGAAAACAGCAAAAAACTAATAAAACCTGTTGAAATTATTGGTAATATTGTTTTGACTTATTAGTTAATACCACAATTAACAAATTTATTAATTGTTTTAGACAAATATTTCATTAGCATAGAAGTTATAAAAATAATTACCTCCATTTGATCATTTAAAAAAATCTTATGGTACCCTTCTTTATGACAATAGCATTTCTTAACCATGAGAAACGGTGTTTTAAATTAAAATTCCCAATACAACACTAATTTTTTTTATCAAAATAATGAAGAATAACGGGTCAGGTTTTCAAAGTTAACTTCAACAAAAACTAAACGCAAATGTTTTAGCATTAAACAGAAGTTAAAAAATAACACACTTTTTTTTTTAAGAAAAATCATTAAATGCTTATTAGACAATCATAAAAATTACAATTCATGTTCGGTGTATGTAGTGCTAACAACAATTTATTAACTGTACATAAGTATATGTTTGGTGCACTACATTTGTGTAACCCTGTATATCATTTATTGGGTCCAAAACCAATTACCAAGTGGGGCTTTTTTGCCCTACACAAATCTGCTATTTATTTTTTAAATTTAGTAGGAAAATTAGCATATTTGCTTTAAATAAAATTAATAGAAAATGTAAATTTAAATTAGCTAGATAAATCTGATATAAATAAAATTATTATTTAAATAAATTGACAGAGTGTATTATCTAGATAACGCAAAATACTAGTTATAGTTAGCAGAAACATCAAAAATCAGCACTCTCAGGTAAAATCAATATAAACTAACTTCACTTTATCTCAACTAGCAACTGATCACATTTTTATAGCAATATTGGATAAACTGCAAAAATAGCTGTATGGCGCTTGTCATGTAACAAGACTTATATGGAAACAGTAATAAAATAGTTTTTATAAAAATAATTACCTCACTCTGAGCAATTTCATTATCATGATGAGGAAATTTAAGATCCACTCCTCCAGTGTGTATATCAAGAGTGGTACCGCAGATTGCCGAGGCCATAGCTGAGCATTCAATGTGCCAACCGGGCCTTCCACGTCCCCAGGGGGAATCCCAGGCAGGTTCACCTGCTTTACTTTTTTTCCAAAGGGCAAAATCGGTGGCAGATCGTTTTTCATTTTGCTGCTCCATTGTTGTTAAATCACCTGTAATGAGAATAGATTACGAAATTTAAGATTATTCCAAGTAAAAATTAAATGTATCTTGCTTTATTTCACTGAAACTAATATTATTTAATAAGTAAATACAGTACTACTATAAATATTCTTGATTATGATTGAAAGAACTGTGAAATATTATAATTTTCCACATACCTTCTCCTTCTTGCAAACTGTTCGTGTCCCCATAAGCTTCTGGAACCAATTTAGCATAAAAATGATCCTCTTTTCTGTCAAAAGCACCCACATCGAAGTATACCGAACCATTGGCTTCATATCCAAACCCATTTGCTATAATTTTTTCTATGTAAGCAACTATTTCTGGTATGTATTCACTAACTCTTGTTAAGACATTAGGTCTGAGTACCTAAAATATAAGGCTTGGTTATCAATGCTGACTTTCATAAAAAGTAACTAATTACGTTAAGTGAATCCATATCTTTATGAAATTCTTGTTCAAAATGTCGTGGTAACGAACTAAAAATAGCATTATCCATAACAGAAGCACCGTGATTAACATCCAACCATTCAGAAAACGGATCCTTGCCTTCCCGAATTAATTGTTCTAATGCAGCTTCCGTTTTGTTATTATCACCACTTTTAAATGCTTGTTGTAATTGTTCTACACATTGCGTTAATCTGAAAATTTTTAAAAATGGGGAATAACATCTGGTATACAAGATAAGCGAAATGTAAATATTTACTTTGTCAACAATTTTATTATCATCTGTTTTTTGTCTTGGTCTAAGGTAGCTTCTGCTGTATTTCTAAATCTGTCCATTACCTGCAAACATATCGAAGCATGAATAAAACATCTCACACTAGTCACAAACGTAAAATAATTACCTCTTTAGCATCAGTTAGTACTTTATCAAGCGGGCGTTTCTCAGCCACGTACTTCTCATACAAATAATTCTGTCTCGCTCTTTTAATAATTTTATCATCAATGTCTGTAATATTCATCACATAAAATATGTCATAGCCAAAATAATCAGTGAGGACCCTTCGTAAAATGTCGAATGTAATGTAAGACCTAAAATAACTTCCTTAGGGCAAAAATTACAAGGCAATTGTTTAACAAAAATGTACCTTGCATGCCCCATATGTGAAGCATCATACACAGTTGGTCCACAACTATACCAATTGACTCTTCGGCCCGAATGTGGCACAAACACCTCCTTCTGGCGAGTTAAACTGTTGTATAGCTTCAACACTGGCCCTTTGGAATTCGGAGGAGGCGCCCATTGCGGTTGCATACGTTTAGACATTTTTGTACCCCTGCAGAAGGATATTTAAAATATTTTGAGGTTATAAAGAATATACTAAATTACTAAAAATGCGAATACTTACAATTAGACTTCAATTTTAACTCAATTTTATATAATTACTTAATAATAATTTTCACCAAAGTACTATTTGTTATTACAAAATGCCGCTACAATGTGCTTAATTGCATCAGAAACACCTTCTCTCTCTAAATTTATAATTTTGTGACGTACAACGTGACACATGTCAAACGTCAAGGAAATTCCGTGAATGTTTCTCATACCCGACCATAGTTTATACTTCAAATTATTTCTTATATTTAACTTAAAGAGCTGGGCATATTATTACTTTATACATACTCGTATAATCATTCTTGCATATGCGACTTACACAAATCACTGAGATTGACGATCGCATGTTAATAAATGTAGAATAGTTATGAGCAACCTTTTTTAGCCCTGGACCAAATAGAAAATCAAATACTCGGTACGGGCCGCATAAAGAAAATATTTCATTATTTTTATATTTTTTTAGTTAGGCGCAATAATAAGGAATTTTTTTACATACAAAAATCAACATTCGTGAAATTGATTTTTATTTGTAATACAGGGTGTCCCATAACTCGCTATAAAACGCCTAGTAGCGCTGTTCAGCAGTGCACACTACATATAAAATACTTAAAATATTTATTTTTCGCGGGCTAGATTCCTCACATGAAGCACGAAAAGAAGTGAAAACTGCGTAATATGCATGCTGTATGGTCCACGGAAAATATTTATGCAGTTACTATAGAACACTACTAAAAAATATTTTACATAATTGTTATTATCTGGGCCAGTCGACACTTTTGACAACACAAATCAACTATTATTTATTTCTTTATTTCTACACCACCATAAGGTAGACTTACTGGCGTATTTTTTATGTAGATCCACAATAAACCTAATCCACAGCTGAACAAGGTATTTACCAATGCTTTTCAGGCGTTAGATCAGGTGATCTTGGTAGCCAAGCTATAGCATCCGTACGACTAATCAATTGATCTAGAAAATTTAAGCCAATCTCGAATCATGATTCCATAATATTTTAGCTGATTTGTGTTCAGTGTGTACTGTTGAACAACGCTACGAGGCGTTTTATCTCAACTTACGCAACACCCTGCATACCAATAACTAATCGATATATTCGAATTTTAATATTTATTAAACTGATTAAGCACATACCGGCTGTACACAGTATTGGTAACACATAGCTATTGTTTAAAATAATATACTACACAGGGTGTTTAAAAAATACGTTCGGATATTTTACCCACTTATAGATCTCCTCAATACAAACAAAATAGTTGTAATAAATATGGGTTCGAAAATCAACCGTTTTCAAGATACTGCCAAATTATTTACGCAGAGTAGAAGTGCATAATCGTATTTATCACGTCTGCTATGGAATTGGATAAAACAACATTTGTTTGAGATTTTGTAAGTGTCAATATTGCTATTGTTGTTGTTGGAATATGTATATCATACACAGCTGGGCTCGGTTCGCCTCGGGGCGGCTTTATTGGGTTAGCTCGGGACGATTCGATTCAGCTTAGGTCGACTCGGCACGGCTCGACTCTTCTCACTTCGGCTCGACTCGGTTCGGGTCAACTCGGCTCCGCACCATTGTAGTGATACCTACTTAAATCTAGTAATAAAATTCCCCTAGAATCAAGTAAACAAACCTACATCAAACGCGAACATTCCCTTAGAATTCGGAATATCAACCTAATATAGTAATAAAAGTCCCCTTGAATTAGGAATACTAACCTAAATTTAGAGACCAAATTTCCCTAGAATCAGGGATACCAACTTAAATTCAGTAATGAAATCCCCTATATTCAGAGATACCAACCTAAATCGAGTGACAAAATTCCCCTAGAAATAAGTATACCAACCTAAATCGTTTGACAAAATTTCCTTATAATCAGGAATACCAACAAATTCGGGTGACAACATTTTCCCTAGAATCAGGGATACCAAGATAAATCTGGTGATACAATTCCCCTACGATGAGGGATACTAACTTGAAACTAGTGACAAAATTATTCTCTAATCAGGGACACCAGCTTATAACTCCACAGCTCCACTAATAAATTTCCATTACATTTCTCTGAACGGCTCGGGTCGATTTGGTATGCCTCGCCACGGTTCGACTCGGCTCGGCTTGACTTGGTTAGGCTGGACTCGGTTTGGCTCGGCTCAACTCGGTTCGGTCGGCCCGGTTTCACTCGGTTCAGCTCGGCTCTGTTCGTGTCGTCTGGCTTCTGCTCCACTCGGTTCAGCTCGGCTCGGCGTGATTGGATTCGGCTCCGCTTCACTGCCGTATTCTGCTCTGTTCTCTGCCTTAACTGTGTTTACATCAGTTCTATCTTCCCTTTTTACTTAATTACGCTTACGAAGAGCAGGTATTTGTTTCACATTGCCTAAATTAACAATCAAAAATATTTTGAGTATGGTGATATCAATATTTCCAACATAAATCTGCAGACAAAATGACCATAGAATCAGGAATACCAACCTAAATATACTGACAATAATTTCTTTACAATCAGGGATACCAATCCAAATCGATTGACAAAATTCCCTTAGAATTAGGAACACCAACCTAATCTACTGACTAAATTCCCCTAGTCAGAGATACCAACCTAAATCCAGTAACAAAACTCCCCTATAATCAGGGATACCAACCTAAATCTAGGGACAACATTCCCCTATAATTAGATACGAATGTAAATCTAGTAGTAAAATTCCCCTAGCATCAGGGATACGAACCTAAATCTGGTGACAAAATTGGCGTTGTGTGAAAGAGCAATTATTATAGTGTCCATCAATGATGACACAGGCAGAGAAGTAAATATATGTAACCCTACCCACACTTTTGTAACTTATAAACACGAAAGGAACGTACCCAGAAAAATAATACAGTAATACTTTTCTCATACCAAATAAATTTAAAAACTAAAATATGTTCAACTAGTTAAAAAAAAGGTCTACATTTTTAAAAATAATTCCGAAACACCTAAATCGTATATAGGAACCTCGGTGCTCTAGCGCAGCAACGCGTTGCCACTCGAGGTCACACTGAATTGCGCTCGTTCCGCTGTGGTTTCGAATCTCAGCTGGGGCGACCGCATTTCAGTTAGTTAAGTTTAGGGCGCAGGTTGCATGAATGGTCAGTGTGTAAGGGACGCCAGCACCCACCCGAAGTAATACGAAAGTGGTTCCGGGGGGGAACGGTAGTATGAATGAATGAGAAAAAAAATCGTATATATCTTTATTTTGTTTCTTCCTAAAGGAAATGAAAATTTTGGTTACTCTTCCAATACTGAATAAATATGACAGACTAAAGTATTTTCAAGTAAATTTCTAATATCTTACAAACAAAAATAGTATGTACTTATAAGGAAGAAAGGCCATGGAAAACTGCTACCCAGCAGGGGTTTTACGCTAGTCTAACGGGGCACGTAGCAATTTATTATCTCTTAGCAAGAGCACCACGCACTGTAATGTTTACATCAACTCCCGATCCCTTTACCGCATTATGATACACATGATTAGATATTTACAACTTGTTACAGACAGCATATGTTATCAAAACAACTACGTAACACAAACATCTAGCTAAGTGAATAGACTTCGGGAATATCACAGGCACCACGCTTTCATATCTATCCGTGTGTTTATAATGAGCCAAAGTAAAAGGAAGCCGAATAAGCAATACAATGCCGGACATAAATTACTATCATCGCCATCCAGCTGAGGTTTTAAGCCTGTCTAACGGGGTACGTAAGCAATTTATTATCTCTTAGCAAGAGCACCGCGCAGTGTAACGTTTACATCAACCCCCGATCCCTTTACCGCATTATTATACACATGATTAGATATTTACAATTTCTTACAGAGGGGAGAGCTTATGTTATCAAGACAACTACGTAACACAAACATCTAGCTAAGTTAAGATACTTCAAGATTATTATTATCACTACGCTTTCATATCTATCCGTATGTTTATAAAGAAGCGCAGTAATAGAATGAAAAATGCACTTACTCTCGGTTTCCCACTTCGTCGAAGTACATTCATGTTAGTAAACGAACAGGCTCGCACAAAGCTTATTTTAGTTTGGATAATTTTTGTTGCAAGCGCCAGCGGTTAAATAGCCGATTATGAAAACATCGATGTTGTCAGCGTAAGTAAACACAAACAAGAATATTTACCATATTTACAGAACTTATATTAAGTTTATTAAAATATACTTACATGTAAAAAACTATCTATAAATTTTGGGATTTTGATGATGAATCAGAAGTGGAATAATCGCTAAAATGCTCACTGTCACTGTCGTTTTCATCCAAATTTATTATTATATTATATATAACTAAATTTAAAGCCGGTTCCGTGTCCATAAATGCTTTTTCAATTGTTTTCGCGTGTTCACAGCGCGATTTCCAGTCATCATTTGAAAACCATGCAAGAAACTCGTCGAACAGTGTTTCCACCTCTTTTTTATTAAAATTAACGTTCCGTTGGCCGACGTATTCTTTGAGAGATGACCACACTAGCTCTATGGGATTTAAATCCGGATGATAAGGGGGCAGTCGCAAAACATCATGGCATTTTTCTTGAAGCAACCGGCCTATCTCGTATGATTTGTAGCGAGGTTTGTGCAACTTAAATTCTATTCTAAAATCTATAAATGAAATTCCTTTTTGTCGAAGCCAGTTTTGCATATCTTGCTTCCTGGTGGCTGTAGTGGGACACTTATCAATTTGTACGTTATGGTACGGGGCAATATCAATAACAAGTACACTTTTAGGCGGCAGATTTGGTACAAGTTTCTCTTGTAGCCACGTTATATAATTGGCAAAATTCATTTCGTTATGATAATCCCCCGTTTTAATGACCGATCTAAATGTTAAATACGCGTTTTTTTACAAAACCGTTTTCACCCCCCGCGTGCACTATTATTAATCTGTCGCCCTTTGGCAGTGGCATTCTTCAGTGGCGGCTCGTGAGTTAAGAAAGAGGGTGGGCACAAGAAAAAACTTACCTATTTTTTGTACATAAACTCCATTCTCCTATTTTTCATGCTGGAAAAGACGTCTATGAGTAATTTCATCGGCCTCCAAAGCAATGAAATTTGCAGATTTAATTTCTTTTAATATTTCCTGCTTGTAAATTTGCAACATTGCATCTAGCAATTCGTTCTGAATAGTTTTTGAGACGCCTTTAAACACTTATGAACCTTTCATATGTATTGCAAGCACAGCGTCTAATTCGGCAGCAAAGTTGATTAACCCTACATAACTTCCTGGATTTTCTGACGTTAATGTCTCATCGTGACCTCGCAACACCAGTTCAAAGGCGCCGCAAAATTTAATACACATAATTAACCGGCGCAAAATATGAGGTTTTGTTCCACGTCTTCGTTGTACTTAATTTTATGTCGCAAATAAGCACCCTCTAATTGTTCACGGATGTCCACTTTGCCTAAAACACTAAAATCCATGCACGCATTCATGTGAGAAACGGAAGATTTGTGTTTCTTTGCCCTCTCTGCAATGTGTTTTAAATCATTCACCCCTTGTTCACCTCTTTCTTAAAAATTAAGCACATAAAACAGAACAGTTTATTTGTTACTGAACATCCGCACATCCAATCGTATTTTTCATAGATATTCTTGTTGAATTTTCTATTGTACGTTCGGGTTTTACTTGTCGAACTGTAGTTTATCTGAAGATCAGGAATAGGCCTTCCTTTCTTCTTAATTAAA
>JABXWE010040842.1:0-14837 GCA_014611495.1 Limonius californicus | reverse complement strand
CATTTATTTTTATCAAAAGAAAAACATTAAAAATTGATCTCTCCAATTGTATCTTATTTATACGTTATTAGGTGTTAGGACCATCTGATAAGTCCTAGCACCATAGTACCCAGAATTAATATTTAACATATAATATATATTATTATCTAGTATTTTAAGGAAAATTATGATTAAGTCAATGACTCTACTTAAAATATACAAATACGATTGAAACATATATAAATCATCGTAAATAATACGCATTAAAATGTATGGAAACGGTCAAATATCTTGGAAACGGTTTATCGGAATTGTTTAAGATTTGGCACAAGACTATAGCAGTTAAGTGCTACTATCTGTAATTTTAACAACTTTATATTATCATTTGTTTTTGAAATTCAAGGCTAACTTGATTTTTTTTAGGTAGCACTAGGGGTCAATTTCACCATTTTTGAAACCACCATTTTTTTCTGAATTCAGTAATGGACTGAAACGTATTAGAAAAAAAAATTATCAATATTTTTTGATTGTAATGAAATTTTGGATTTAGCTTATTTGGGCGATTCTGAACAACTTTTATTGACAAAATTTTGTTGTAAAAAAATCCCTAATACGACTTCTTCAATCCAAAATTTCATTACAAACAAAAAATATTGAAATTTTTTAGGAAAAAAAATTTTTCAATATTTTTTGTTTGTAATGAAATTTTGGATTTAGCTTATTTGAACGATCCTGAACAACTTTTATTAACAAAATTTTGTTGTAAAAAAATCCCTAATACGACTTCTTCAATTTTGCTGTTTGTTTTAAATCGTAGTAGGCTAGCATTTCACCTTGAAGGGAAAGTAACATACCCTTAAATTACAGTTTAGTGAGAGGTATAATCAGAAAGAAGAAATTTTTTGAATCGATAATATATAAACAAAATACTGGGGTGGTGCAGTCTACAGTGAGACTCACTGTATATGTAATATATTGGTTTTTAACATACACTGGTTGTTATTGATCATATTTGTAGACTACATTTAATGTACTATAGCTTTCTAAATTATAGTATATTAATGTGACAGAATTAATAATAGATTTAATGTACCTACTGCAGGTTTAGGGTTTCCCAAAGTAAATTAAGAGATGTTGATTGTTTGACTTTTACCGGATTACAATATATACCGTTTTCATATTCTAATTATATTATTAAGATAATAGATGCACTTAAAACATATTATAATGATCTGAACGTATGAGTAATAATTACGAAGCGCTAAAAACAAATATCAAGTTTTCGATTTATGTAATATTGAGTTTTATCGGGCAACTTTACATATTTTAATATTATACATATAGTATGTACATGTAGCATACTTATATATAACCACGAAATGAGGTAACAGCATGTAACTTTTTTGATTTTAAACCTATTATTTTGAACTTTTTAAACCAAAATATACCCAAGTAGCACCGAGTATTTTACCAATATAGGTTCAAGATTGGATCTTGGTACAACGTTTTATCGTGAAGAACATACTGGTACAGCATAGGGTAAACATGTTGTTAGCAAAATAGGAATTTAGAGTTAAAGCCAATATTACCCAATAAATATAATTCCGTAGTAGGACAATACTGGTCAGCAAATATATCGCCTTTGTAAAATCAATAATGCGTCTGGAATATACAGTATGATCATGTTATCTTGTAACAAGTAGGTAGGCTACACCTCTCACATGTGCATAAAATGCATAGTTAACTATTAGATATAAAAACTATTTTTTTAAATTAAGGGTAGTTTGGACAAGCAAATATCAACTAGTGTTTCGTCAAAACTTAACACACTTTTGTACAAAGCTTTTAATTTATATATATTATTGTGGTAATAACAATCAGTTTTAATGTCTAACAATAAGGAAACAGATACGATGTTGGTTTTGGGAAAATGCAGAGGGGCGGCGGACTTAGCAGTACGACGATATTCACTGAGATACCCGTATATTAGGCCTTTAGGCGTCTGGAAAGATATTTGCGGCAATATTGACAGATTTCCAAGCCAAAAGGGAGACAATAACATGTCACAACTGTATAAGCTAAAGCCGCAGTCATCCAACAAGTAACTGGCAATTCCCATATAAGTCAACGAGCAGTTGCAAGAACTGTAGGCTTTAGCCAAAGTTCAGTATTTAATATTTTAAAAGCAACTCGATTTCATCCTTACCACGTCACATTAGTGCAACACCTTACTGAAGATGATTACCTACGTCGAGTGAATTTCTGTCAATTTTTAAGCAATTAAATTACTGCTAACCCACTGTCTTTTTTTATTACATGTTATCAGCAATCAGAATACATATGAGGTATTCAAAAATGGCAGGATGAGGGTCCCTCCAATAAGGAATCCTTAATTTATATCAGTGGGCCAGCGTCTTTTGAGTTTGCTGATGACCTGGATGATGTGGGAGCTCATTTAGAAGGGGGTTGTTGTGTGCTGTAATTTTTGCAACGTGTTTTAGAGTTCTATCACGGATGACTTTTGTTAATGCAAAGATCTTCATGTGGCATTTGGTTTGTTATATACCACGGAGCGTTGGTAATTGTTCTTAAAATTTTTGATTGGCGTCTTTGCTTAATGGCGATGTTTGATTTGTTGACGCAGCCCCAAAGTTCCACTCTATAGGTCCATGTGTGTTTGATGACGGCTTTGTATATCAGTGACTTGCTGTCCAGTGGTAGGAGTGATGTTCGTCCAAATACCAATAGAGGATTTTATATCTTAGTTCGATTAGTTTATTTTTTTTTGTTAATATGTTCACGCCAGGTAAGTTTGTTGTCTAGATATAGTCCAAAGTATTTCATAGTGGTACGGACGGACGACATACGGAGAATAGCAAGGAACTGGATACAAAAGGCCCAGAACAGAAATGAATGGAGACGCCTAGGGGAGGCCTATATCCAACAGTGGATGTTAGAGGCTGCTTGATGATTTCATAGTAGTAGGCTGAGGTATATCAATATTGTTTAAGTAAATTGGAGGGCACTGCCT
This sequence comes from Limonius californicus, assembly GCA_014611495.1. Classification (NCBI taxonomy): domain Eukaryota; kingdom Metazoa; phylum Arthropoda; class Insecta; order Coleoptera; family Elateridae; genus Limonius; species Limonius californicus. The sequence goes on along the minus strand of JABXWE010040842.1, from coordinate 11,827 downwards.
TTTTCGCAAGGTGAATGTCACATGTCTTGATTTTGATTCATTAACTTTTGCTTTCCATTTCTTGAGCCAGTCTTCAAGTTGATTTAGGTGGTTTTCAACTTGGAGTGATGCGATGTTTGCGTTGCTGTGTCTCGCTAGTATGATTGTGTCATTCGCAGAAGTTCCCACAGTCGTGGTAGGTGTGGTTGGGAGATCAGGTGTATATTAGATACAGGGAGGGTCCAGGACACTTCCCTGAGGTACTCCTGAGTGTGTTGAGAATAGTGCTGAAGATTCGACTTGGATTCGTGTACCGGATTGTCGTTTGGTTAAGTAGGATTCTAATAGTTTATAAAATTGAGATGGTAAAGCTTGTTGTATTTTTTGTATGAGTCCATTGTGCCAAACCTTATCGAAGGCCTGTCTAGAGTCGAACAGAATGGCCGTGCAGTAAGCTTTTTCCTCTAAAGCAGTGTTTATTACATGAGTGATTATTGAGTGAGATCTACGAACGCCAAATTGAAGGTCTGGAATCCCTAGAAGTTTGCCATCGGTGACTTCAAAACTCCTTGAGAGGTTAGTGCTACGACGAATCGTAGACCCTCAATTCTCAGCATCAACCTGGATTCCAGAACATCCACTGTTTTTAAGAAATATTCTATTTTCTGACGAAGTGGCGTTAAGCAACAATGGGTGTGTAAATAGACACAATTGCCATTTAATTTTTTGTAATTGTAAAAACTACCAAAATGAAATTTTCCGCGACAGATTGATTGCAAGGGATTCAATTCAGCCTTGAAAGATCTACGTGAAAAAATTATTCAATCATATAGGTCAATCACCCCACACAAGCTAACTGGTGTTAGAAATTCCCTTCTCCGGTGGATTGACTTATATGAACAGCAAGTTGGACGGCAGTTTGTACATTTATTACGTCATTAATTAGTGTTTTTCATTCTGTTTTCATTTAATTAACTTTTATTGTTGATTTTATGGTTATGTTAACATATTTTTATGCTATCTTGGCTTTCTTTTTGTTTGATTTGTATAAATTATAAGAAACAAATATTATAAATGTACCTATTGCAAAACTGCAGACACTTTGTTACTCTGATATTGCTCTTGACGTGACATAATTGAATATACATGTGTTTAGGCTCTAGATACATGTAGTTTCTAATAGAAATAATCACTGTAGATTCTATTGTGACATTTTTAAATAAATCATATCAATAACAATTAACATAACCAAGTTATGTAGTCAGTACTTGCAATTTTCTAAAAGTACCAGCGGTTTTGATTTTTAATGTAGCTTCACAATAATTAACGAATATGGATAACTTATACTGGAGATACTTAAGTTGCCGATACATGCCCAATGGAAATGAACTGTTTAGCTAAGGAACCTTGGCTGTCAATATAATATATGTATATTCAATATACGCAAATTATATGTTGCCAAGAAACGCTGTAGGTGATTTACCAATATTGTACACGGTATGTTGGTTAAACCTTGGCTTTCAATATATATATATCCATTACAATAAAACGTTAACATTTCTTTAGCTTTCCTGGTTTGGCTGGAACTGATATCAACCCTTTATTTATATGTACAACTACTTCCGATTCTTTTGTGTTAATTTTATTCATTGTAAAATTTTCAATATATGTCACACTATGAGATTTTCAGTTTAAAATGGCAGAAATATTCAATTGTTTAGTAAAAAATTTAAATGCTCAAGAAAGATATTTGTAAGGAATTTTTTTAACTTGTCTTTGAAAACGAAATGCTAAACCACTTTAAGTGTTCTTTTTTATTAATGTGTTTAATAACTTCACTGGGGCAAGAAGATAATTTTAAAAATTATAATAGGGTACTTCTATTTTTAAACAGTCATAACTTTTTTCTGAATACTTAAGTTTAATTAATCTTTTTAAATTATAATTTTATGTGTTTCAATATAATATCAGTTTCAAAACACCATCAATTTAAGCTTACAATAAAGTTGTTACGTAATATCGCAAATAGACTTCCACTCTTTTAGTTTGAAGAATCCAACATTAAAAAGTAACAGCAGGAAGCTGATTTCCAATAGTTCAAATTGTACTTCGTAAATAACCAGTTTTGGGTTCATATCAGAGTTTTTATTTATAAATCTTCTGTTCTTGTGAATAGCAAATAAGTGTTTGACAGAAACTAAAAAACAATATTCTATTATGATTAGTTACAAACACAAATTTAATTAACATAATTATGGACAAGTACTCCAATCGGGAGCCAATTACACCTTCATTATTTAATCAAATGGAAACATAATGAGAGAGGCCGATCATGTAGAAGACAGTTTCGAACGAAGTAGTCATTGGATACGAAACTATGTATTTCACATAATCCGAGAAATCCACATAATAGTAGAGAAACCAGATTAACTAATATCGTTGTAGATTCTATAGAGCAACATTATGAAAACAAGGATACGGCATTATTCTTGAACAATGAAAGCCCATTAAATTTTGGACATTCAAGCAGAAAGTATTGCTCAGTCAAAGTTACTGTTGGTAGTTTAAACTCTTCAATTCCTTCTCAAGATACCAACTTAGCTGCTAAAATAAGTATTTATGTGTATTACATATTGTGGTGGTAACAGGTTTTTGCAAAACGTTATATTTGAACCACCGTCTCTACTTAAAACTGTTGCATACCTAATTCTCTATGGAATTTTTTAAGTAGGTAAGAATCGTTGGAAATACGGTTCTGAAGATTTTCCTTCTTTAGGAGTGATGGCGATATACAGGGTGAGTCTGCTAAGACAACTCAGTTTGATATTTCGATTAATCGAAATATTAGGAAAAATATTTTTGGACAGGTTGTAATAGGCGGTGTTACCTATACATAGGCGCTGTCTGAAATATTTTATGTATACCAACGAGGTTAAATAATTTTTAGAAACTGTTCATAAAAATTAATATTACAAAATTAAAATTTTGGTTGGTGAGCATTACTTACAACGCCCTTCTCTGTAACATCCTGTTTTTAAAAAATCGGTTACTTTACGAGTTCTCCTAAAATATTATAATAAATAGTTTCCACCTTAAAGGTAGCATTCGGATCTAAGCAGTGGCGACCTGGCAGTCACGGCCCGGCAGCCGCGACCGTGGTCGCGCTGCACCGCTTAAACGGATTTGTATGCAACGCTTTCCGATGCAAGCGGCTGTGCAGCGCGGCCGGGGGGCGTGGCCACAGCGCGATTTTGGCAGCGCCGCCGAGCCGCTCCGGAGGCAGTATGGTCGCGCTGCTTTAGATTTAAGTGCCGTTTTATCAGGATTTGATAGCTGCCCTCATCAACTCTGGATGTGTATAATGAATCGATTTCACTCCTCTTTGACGAAAGTAGCAACATTATTTCATCATCCTCTTCTTCGTCCTCTATCAGTCGCTCCACGAGTTTTCGCTTTCGTTTATTTAAGTTGTCAGACATAATAGTTAAAAGTTATAATAAATAATACATAAAATAAAATAAAATAAATAAAAATTTTGATATTCAAAACACGACCGGAATATACAACTGTGTTTACACTGGCTCCTGCTTGACTACTGCACGTGGCAGTCGCTGCCCGGGCCACCAAAGTCCCTGGTATCCGAAAGCTTGTGGCAGCGCCGCGCAGCAGTGGCAATGGGTCGCGACTGCCGGGCCGTGACTGCCAGGTCGCGACTGCTTAGATCCGAATGCTACCTAAGGCTGCAATTATTTTTACTATAGTATAATGAGCATTGAATATATAGCAAATTCACTGTAGGGATTTCTAAGAAATTCAACACTCATTGAAGCAGAAGTATTTAAATTGTTACTTTTTGTCAAACATAACAAGTATATATGCTGTTATTACGTAAATTATGTGCAACCACGTTTCTCATACTGTAAGCTTGATATTCTTTTAAGGTCTTTAATAAATAAAGTTCAACGGACAACCTTAAGAGTGTCTAGCTATTAGTACCTTGTAGTTTTTTAATATCTAAAAAATAAGATTACTCCATCTAAATAAAGTAAAACATAAATTGACAGATTTAAAGGATTGCATTTTACTGGTACTATACAGTTTTGTGCATGAAAACATGGTACGAATAAATAACAATATAAATTGGTAGAACAATATGACTTAGCTTTATTAAAGTATAGCATAAGACTGTATGAAGAGCGGGGGTAACCGAAAAGTCATCGCTTTAGCAAATTTGGGTGATAATCCTACATAACTTTTGAATTGTTTTCAATCTGCGCTGATCCCTGCAAACGATTATGAATTCTTCAGCATCCTGAAAACAGTATTTTGCTATAGAGAAAACTGTATTTTTTTAATGGATCAAACCGACCTATTTATTTACGAGGCTTATTCAGTAACTAACGTTGATTTAAATATTCTCGCCGAATAAGGGGCGTAGTCAATTTGGTGAATTGCTGTGGTGCTTTAGTTTATAATGAGCTAGCTACACGTCATTTTACCGTGATTCTGTTGTATTCACTTGTATAATAAAGTGCTAAAATGAAAACTAAGATTGAAGAGCCCGCCAAGTGGCACGTGGACGCTGTGATTAGCTTCTTCCGTGGAAAAATGAAAACGCTGTCGAAATGTACCATCAAATATGCGAAGTTTATGATCGAGGCATCATGCGTGAAGGATAGGTGAGACACTGATGAAGGAATTTCGGTCGACGAAACGCGCACGATGAGAAACGAAGTAGGACAACTGTTGCCAACGACGGTTTTGTGGAAAACTGAACAAGAAAACTGGTGATGATCTGATTTTCACGATTTTTGCGATAGCCACAAATTGTCCTTAAATATCACGTACGGTATTGTGTATGATATTATCACCAACAGGCTACACTACCACAAAATGTTTGCGAGATGGGAGCCAAAAACCAGCGAATGGTCTCTGCACTTACCTTCATCGCTATGTAACTGATGGCGACAAGTACATAAATCACGTTGTGACTGACGACGAGACTTGTGTTTGGTACACAGAAAAGCAACAATCAACGTAGTGGAAGAGTAATAGTAAACAAATGTTCGAAAACCGAAAGATTAAGGTTTACTGCTTTTGGAACAGGAAAACCGTATTGTTGGTTGATTTCCTGTGACGTAGTAAGTATGACAATTAATGCAGACCTATATGCTGAGACCCTAAACAAGTCGAGGAAGGAGATTTCGAACAAATGGTGAGAATTTCTGACCTCTGGATAATAACCAATCGCGGGTGGTTGCAACTCATTAAGTTTTTCAATTAGAAACATTTTAACGATCCACCATACAGTCCTAACGTCGAGTAACTATCACCTCTTTCTCGATCTTTTTATTTTTATTAACCCGCGGCCCCTTTCTCGACTCGATCTTATAACGACAATACAGAAACTTTAATGGTGATTATATAGGAATATAGTTTAGGAGTGTATCTAGGATTTAAGCATAATACATTTTTTTCAATATTAAACATTTGAATATTGTTATTTTTTAAATACCAAGTAAGAACTTCAGTATATTTATATCTGCACCCCGTAAGGTAGCTTTTGAGCCGGCCTCGATGGTCTAGTGGTTAGCGCGTTTGCCTTTAGATCCGAGGGACGCGGGTTCAAACCTGGCTGAGGTCGGCGAGATTTTTCTAGCGGGGAAAAATCTGAAAATGCGCCTTCTGTCGGATAAGAAGTAAAGCCGTAGGTCCCGTGCCACTACGATGTGTGACACGTTAAAAATCACTACTGAGGTTGGAATTACCCCAGATAGGCAAAATTCTTAGTTAGGGTGTACAATGGACCAAATATGGCCTAAGTGCATAGAGATGCTTGGAAAACCGCGTCCTCGATCTCGCTCTTTCAAAGCAAGCAAGCAAGCAAGGTAGCTTTTGGGGCGTAACCAATAACTATAGCAACCGAACTATATCTTAATTGCTATTAAATTATTGTAGTAGATTCTGTTGATTTTACTTTACTATACTATACGATCCTGTGACCACATGATTACGGGAATTATGTTATATCCGCATGAATTGCTACGTTAATAAACTTTTGAAACACACATATGGTTTTTCTGACTAACTAGTAAAAATAAGTTCCCACTACAAATTTCATGAGTTAAACGAATGCGGTTTTTCAAAGACCTGCACCAGCTCATTATTCAAATGCATTTAAATTGGAATAAAACCTACATCAGTGAGCTGTCTGCCAGTCGCTTGGGAAGCACATGTCAGGTCGAAGTTCAATTACAGGGGCTATAGGCCGTAATTTCATTTCACGCCTTTTCCGACGGACGCCCTTCTGGATTCTACGTACGAGATCTGTTTAATTGAACCTTTTATCTCTCGATGGACGCCACGCCACTTCCCACAACGCCGACTGCGCTCCCATGACGCAAATCCCCTTTAGTTTTGCTATTTTACATGAGACAGCTCTAGCCTTAAAGGGACACACTCTGTATGCTTTTTAAATTTTATCAGAATCCCTTTGATCTCCCACGGCATCTGTATTGCGTGTTCCGAAGCAAGGGATAATTACAAGTTTGAGCGATTATAATGGAAAAAGGTATAAACGTATTGATACTTTACAATGAATTATGGTTTCGATATAACTTGAGGCATTTTTATTGTTTTATCTTCCAGGTCCCATTATGCGATCGTACAATTTATATGCTAATTTAAAATAACGAAACTTAGCAACTCCCGCCCCATATTCGGCAACCAGAACATTTTCATTCTATCATGTAAAACATGATTTTTTATGCAAAGCAAATTCGGAATTTGATGCTGTTTGTGCAGATTTGTCCTCTGGGCAAGCATTAATTGGCTGGGGAGGGATGCCACGGTTTATAAAACAAACAGAACTACCCAACCCTATATTCCTAAACCACTTAACTGCTTTGTATTTATGCATTACTGTAACCAAAATTTTTGTTTAAGCTAAAATGCCCAAAAGAGGACTATCCGTAATGGATTTACATTGTTCGGTGAACACATTTCATCTAAAAGTTAGCTCGCGGAAGCCTTTTTAATACAATGGGAGTTCAGCAGCCAAAGATTGGAGTTCAAATTTCAGTGGCGCCTAGATTCTCTGATCACGTCCCCATTTATTTTCAACCCTTCGAACCAAATCGGTTGCTAACAAGTAATTAAAAGTCATTCAAAAGTACGGTTGCCTTAATTACGTAGTAATTAGAGTTCGAACATCGAGAAAATATTAATTAATGTTATATTTACGCCTGTCACAGTTAAGTGCATTTCACAGCGATTAAGAGGAAATGTGCAACAGTAATAAATTTCAAGTGTTATGAACTGCGCATTTAATATACAACCAAGCGGTTAATCGGATAGGATTAAAATGCAGTTTATGAACTGCCAGGAAATAAAGTGCGCGGTTAATAATTGTAGGAAATACGGCGATAGACATAAACATTAATAATGTTAGTACATGGGATTAATTTAATGAACCAAATGTACCCCAAATTTAAAAGGTTTTACCAGGCAATACCGCAACTGAAATCTATTAAAATCAAGAATTAATTTAATTTGTTGGTGTTTTAGAGAAAAAATATCTACCGTTATAGGTGTTACTGCAATCCATAATAACTGCAATAAGTTTCTACAGTGTATCTTCGAGCGGGTGTACCACAAGGTGGCATCCTCGGCCCACTCTTATTCAATATATACACCTCTGATATTCCAAAGATTCCCGCAACAGTCGCCACGTTCGCCGACGACACAGCCATTATAACGCAAAACGCAAACGTAGAATTAGCTATACATCATCTGCAAAATGTAACTGACACCTTCAATAAATGGCTCAGATATTCCAAAGATTCCCGCAACACTCGCCACGTTCGCCAACGACACAGCCATTATAACGCAAAACGCAAACCTAGAACTAGCTATACATCATCTGCAAAATGAAACTGAAACCTTCAATAAATGGCTCAAAGATTGGAACATCAAACTCAATCCCACCAAATGTCAATGTAAAATCTTCACCTTGCGAAAAATGAACAACCCGCCTACTATTACTATCGATGACTTCGACATGCCCTGGAATCCCAGAGCCTCAGCTGTAAAATATCTTGGAGTGCATGTAGATGAAAAATTAAGGTGGAGTTTCCACATCAACCAAAAACTAACCCAACCACACACCAGACTCAGACAACTCAATCCTATTATCAATCACAAAACCCCATTTCAACCCGAATGCACCATCCTACTATATAAATCCGTCCTACGCCCCCTGGCACTCTACGCCTCTCCTGTCTGGAGCAACACGAGCAAAACAAATATACTCAAACTACAACGATTCCAAAACAAGGTCCTACGAATCGCTGTGAATGCCCCATGGTATATCCGAAACGCACAACTTCACCCCGAATTGGGTGTTGCCCCAATCCACGACCATATCCTCTCGAACACTAGGAACTTCTTCTCAAACATTGGCACCTGTAAAGAAGCAACTCACTAAATATTGGACAGCGTAAAATCCATCACAGACTGAAAAGATAACTCCCTCAAGACGTTATCTCAAATGATGAAAACTAGCAACCATCACCTTCGAGTCCCCGAGGCTGCTACTACCTGCCTCCATGTAGGTATTACACACAGCTACTTGCAAGCCTAGGTTTAGAATGCATATAATGTATACATACCATAGTCTTAGTCATATTTAACTACTCAGACCTGACATGTATCACACTGCAATTTTGATCTTACAAAAGCTTCAATAAAAAAAATAAACAGTGTATCTTATTTGTTACAAAAAGATGTTTCAAATTGCAAATATGCACTGATACCTTCCATTAAACGTAATAGCTAGATACTTAAAAAATTATCAGCAGTGGTAATATGTAAAATGAATATTTACTATTCGCGAGGATACATCTAAAGAAATATTAAAAAATTATAAATGTAAACCGTAGTATAGTCTGGAGAGTATCTTAAGCGGGGGCTGCGCTGTGACACTTTCAGGGGTTGGTAGGTCAAAGGGCAGTAAGGGAAAGCTAAACTGTTCGAAAAATCGGCCCTTAATCGGGGTAGTTTTTTTTAATACTATTAGTTTTGTTATTTCTATTTTATGCGTGTGCCGTTGTTGATTTCTTGTGTGTGTTATGTGAAATAAATTTATTAAGTAGCTAATTCGTTTTGTTAACGGCAGCAGTGAGAAGTTACTCCTAATTACATAAACAAACCACCTAAAACAATAACTACCATGTATTATGAAAAACCATATACTAACATATATGGGCCTCTGTAAATGTCAAGTACGGACTAGTGATTGTATTACGATACAGTACCAGTATTCTGTATCTTTCGATATAAATACCGGAATACCGGTATTCCAAGCGATGATAAATGTTATATTAATGATAGCTCAGAAAAAAACATTTAATTATTAATAGGAAGTACCTAATTAATTTTCCATTATATTTAAAATTATGAATATAGAAATGAAGAAAATTAATTAGAATAGAGTAACAATCACAACAGACAAAACTAAATTAAATGTATTAATGTTCTACAACAAAAAGAAAATTTACATACAGGGTGTCCCAACTAAAACAGTACATCCTGAATAATTTTGTAAATGGTAAAATTTGAGATAAACAACGGGGCAAGTCAGGAATAGTTTGAAATAGATGAGGTACGTGGTGTAAGATGCCCCCCTTCCAATTGTTGTATCTTTGTCTGATCGATTTTTTTCAAATTTGTTCATTTACAAAGTTATTCAAGGTGGATCGTTTTAGTTGCGACGTTCGGTGTAATACACCCAAATACGTACAATTATAAAACTAAATATTTTCAAAATGATGATGATCGTAAAAAACATAAAGCTTCAATTGTTTTGTCATTGAGTCGCTCTGGTTCAATGCTTGTTAGCGGAATTTTGAGACAATAACTATAAGGTCAACAGGGGTAAAAATGAAACACGTAACATTTGGAATAAATGTGAAATGCAGTTCTATAATTTTCATGTGCAATTATTATACCAAACTATTGATTATAAACCCTAATTAAGGTTTTTTCCGTAGGAATATTAATTTTTATTCATTTTCAGTTAAGTATGCGGTTAGTACAAAAACGGTAAAATACCTATATCTAAGAAAATCACATCTTGTCTAAAAACTTTCTCCATAACTTCAATGTAATTCAAATTATCCTTTAACATTATTTGTGCTTGCAATAAATAAGTGAAGGAAATGTGTATACAGTCAAACTCATTAAATAACAGTCGTTATTAAAAATAACTAATAATTAAGAAAGGGAAAATATGAAAAGCTGGTCAAAATATACCAAAAAGCCAAAGACATATTGCGATGACAGTGTCGAAACAGCACTTCATGACCTAGAAAAATGGTATATCATTTGAGGCTGCTTCTAGAAAAACGGAATAGAGAAACCTTACTTGTTTCGAAAAAAGCAAAATGAGCATGAGGTGGTACAAGGACTTTTTGCTCTTATATTTGTTCAAGAACCTATTTTAAAAATATATTTGTTACATAGTTACTATGTTGCTGAATAATTGTTTCCCATTCTTTTAATTTTTACCCTTATAATTGCACTTGGGCGGTAGGTATAGTGTTTAGAGCCACATTTCACATTTTTTCGGTACTGTTTCACATTTATCCCAATTCCAGCTAAAATTTGATATGGAGTTTTCATATTTTTTTAATATGAAAAATGACGTACGTTGGCGGAAATCACCTATTAAACGAAAGACCACATAAGAATACATTATTCAATGCAGAAATGGTATGTTTACGAATTTTTTATTTACATATTTATTCGAAAGATTTAAATTTTGTTTAATTATTTCCCCGCTCGACCCTATACAAAGTATTTTCCTAGAACTCTTTTGTCTTCAAACAATCTCTTTTAATTGTCTTTAGTAAATCTGTTTGCACCACCATTTATTTTGTTGGATTTACTGTTTTTTTTTATGGCGTACTTCAAGCGGATATGTAAAGTGCGGTCCTCATTTTCTATGATTTCGTCCAACTTCACTAATTTTTGCTACCTCGAACGATCATCATAAATACCGGTATTTTGGTATTGTAAAATAGCCTCGTATACCGGTTTTTCGTATACTGGAATACCGGCATTGCAATCACTAGTACTGGTGTACTGATATACCGCGGTAATAAAGTAATTCCGGAATATTAAGCACGTAGCACGAGTTGGAGTTGGACGCGAATTTTGCAGCAGGTGGCGATATATAAAAACCGTATACGGGCTATATCACACCAAGTGAAATTCGGAAAACAACGCGACGTAAAACGTAGCATATAAAATAAAGCGAGTTGGTGGCGAAAAGGCAAGAAAAACGGCGAAAACAAGGGTGCGTTTTGGCAGTGCTTTGCTATTTAATGAGTGCAGTGCAGTAAATATTCCTAGAGGGGACGGCTAGGAGCGGTCGACGAAAGTGCGATACGCGAGGCCTGCAAGTGCGGATAGCGATAAGGCGAGGTCGCGGTCAACAGAGTTCAGAGGAAAGATAATCACATAAACAAACAAACGTGCCTCAAAATAGTAACAAATTTTAGCGGATCGCATTCCAAGAGCTAACTGGATGGAAAACAAAAACAAAAGAGAAAGGCAGTTAAATAGCAGCACAGAATTGGACCAAGAACTCCCCAGAGTAAACAAAAAGCAAAACATTACCAAATACCCCGTGCTAAAAACCACAAGCCGAGCGAATACCGAAATGTCGGAAATAAAGGAACTGAAAAAAATGTTTGAAGAGATGATGAGGGAAATACAAGAAAATACGAAAGCTAACAAAGATCTTAGAGAGGAGTTCAAGAAGAGGGAAGAGAAGTGGGAGCTGGAA
>JABXWE010040841.1:0-14365 GCA_014611495.1 Limonius californicus | reverse complement strand
CGTTATCCGGTTCTTCTTCAGTCGATTCTTGATCAGATTCTTCAATCAGTGCGTATGCTCTTCGTACCTCTTTTCGGATATCCTCTTTTCTTCGTGCCCTGTCCTCCCATTACTCGTTAGGTATGCCGGTGATTTGGATGTCCCTCTCTAATGATGCATTCCACGCGTAACATGGTCTTCCGATCCTCTGTTCTTCTGTTTGCATGGCCTATGCTTGCTGAAGAGAATGGTTGGCAGGTCTTCTTAGAATATACGCCCAGTATTAAATTCGTGATGTAGTGAGCCATGTAGGTATTGTTTTCCCTTCTAGAGTTCCTTGTGCCATCGAAGTGTTTTCTTCCCCCGCGGTTAGTTGAAATAGGTTGATTATTTCGTTTCCATACTGTGAAGTGCCATAATTAAACTTATAAACAACTACCTTAAAATAACAAGCAAAATTTATTTCAAAATATCACAGCCTGCTAGATAAGCTCAACGGAAAGAGAACAGCTCTCTTAATACTCAACAAAGTTAAAACAAACCTGTATGTTTTAGCATCCGTGCATTGCAACAGTGCATAGCACTACTAAAGACAAATGCATATTGCTTGATTATTTACACGAAAATATGTTTTATGCAATATTAAACAATAACTTAAAACTTAAATAAATATAATTAACATGCAAAAAAATTTTTGCCACTAACATTGTAAAATACTTGAACTGTATTCTATATTCGTATTGTACGCAACTGAATTTTTTCAATGGTCATAGTAATAAATGTCAAAGTATACAGAGCAGGCAAATCTAATGGTATATTTACTTTTCATGTGCGTTGTTATTCGGGTAATAACTTTTTTGCAAGCTGCCATCGCAATAACATTCCCACTCACATCCGATAAACCGCTAGTTTTGGTAATTTTTTATATAAGCCGGGTTCATGTAATCACATTTAAATTCCCGTATTTCATTATAACAAACTGGTCGGTATAAGGAAAACAGATTGTTGTTTTAAGGAACTACCCTAGTATACAGTAGCTACATAGCAATAGCAAGGAAATATTTTGAACAGGCGACTGAGCAGTACCCCGACAACCAGTAGTTGTGCACGTGGGGGTACTTTAAACGTATGATCAATTTTATTGGACCTACTATAGACAATCTTAAAGGAATCCGGTATAGTCCTGTGGTTAGGCACATCAACCAGTTGATCGAATTTAATTCGGCGGATAGGGCTTGAACCAAGAATGCCCAAACCATACATATTAACCAAGGTGTTAATTGGAAGCTAGTTTGGACCATAATAATTTGTTTAGTGGGAAATTAACTTTGATAGAATAAATTATACAATTACAACAGATTTAATTGATATTATAGCCACAAGATGTTAGTTACGTTAAACAGAAGACCGGGAGTGTTACAAGTAACTGCCATAATTAAAAGTTGGTTTCTTGGTTATTGATTTGTTCAAATAGGCAAAACAGATTAATAGACTAACTATGCAGTATATAGGAAGTTCCATCTGCTACGACAGCTACAATGTGTTAGTTACGTTAATTATGCCATCCAAAGTCGAATCGAACAAACAGTTTCTATCTCAACCAGCAGCATCAAAAGTTGGCTTAATGACTACTACAAAAAGTAGTTTAAATAAACAAGGAAGTTTGTTAAGATTAACTATGCAGCACAACGAAGATTTAATTGCAATGATAAGCACGAGATACTAGTTACTTGCAACATACTAAAAAAACAGTGCCCCTATTAACCATCGCCATCAAAAGTTGGTTTAATGATAACAAATTCTTTAAATAGGTAACAGAGCTTCGTACTTTGAACATATAATCGAGACCTTACTCGAACAACAGTTTCACTATTAGCAAATCGGGCTTAATGGTAATGCGATCTAGGTATAAAACTTGGCTTATTTGTTATAATCTGCAATGGAGCTCGAAAGGGCTTGTATAAAGCATAAAAAGTTATAATTATTATGAGAACCACAAGATGTTAGTTATTTTCAACAACTTAATCCAATCAACAGTTTCGATATTAACCGCCAGTATCAAGTAGTTGACTGAATGGTTATTATTTGCTTTGAAAAAGCTACCTATGTAAACCATACGAGGCTAGTTATTTTTAATAGTTTAACCCTAGGATGCATGACTGTCAGGATCAACAGATTTACATAAGGTGGGTGAAAAAGACCCTTATACACTATGAATAAATTAATTAGTATGATGGTAAATTCGGACTGTTTTTTATTATGTAATATGTCTATATAGCATAACTAAGTGTTTATTTACAGTTTTTACAAAAATATACAGTATGTTCCTTACATATTGGTTTACTACATGTAGCACACAGTCTGTCACATTTTCGGTCTTTCTTAGTTTTTGCACAGGTAACACCGTTTCTTTGATGTGGGTTTCTTATTAGGAACCTCTTCCTTTTCGTCTATAGTTATAAATTTCGCCATGTCTTCCAAAATAGTTCTATGTAAATGAATATTACGGGATCTCCTACTCATATAAGGTAAAATGAGCTGTTTTGCTAGTTCTTTCAGAAACAAACGTCGTCTGTCGCTTCGTCCCTTTTCAAAATTTTGGTTTTCGGATATATATAAAATGAAGGTGTTGATTGCTGCTACGTTCATTATGTTACTCCATACTACAACGGGCCATCTTTTGGTTTGCCTTTTGCAGGTGTAATTCAGAACTTTTTGGTCCATGATATCCACTCCGCCTTTTGTTTTGTTGTAGAAATGTATAATTTCTGGTTTTTTCTTTTGAGTGTCATCTACATTATTATTGTCATGTACAGTGCTCAGTACATTTACAGCTTTTTTCTTTTTTGGCACATAGCTGACCAGTGTCATATTGTTTTTGAATCAAAAGCACGAGGAGTTAATCGCTCTATCTTTATTAGCCTGCATTTCTGCAGGTATGTCACGCTTATTTTTCGTTATTGTTCCTACAGCTGTTATTCCAACCGATAATAAATTTTCAAACAGTTCAACACTTGCAAAGAAGTTGTCTACTGTGAGATTTCTTGAAGAATTGTGGATTGTTTTTACCAAAAGCTGAACAGTGTTTATTCCTATATTGCGTTGTACTTCTCCTCCAGGTTGCTCTCCTGTATACATTTTACCATGTATGGCATATCCGCTATCAGATTCACAAAGTCAAGAGAACTTTATACCATATTTGGCTGGTTTACTAGGCATATATTGAGTAAAACCACACCTACCTCTAAAACCAACCAGTTGTTCGTCGATAGTAACGTACGATTTTGGAACCATTACTCTTCTGCACTGAGTCAGAAACAGGCCCCATATTTAAGAAATAGGAGCCAATTTGTCAGTTTCCAATCTCTGGAGTCGCGTAGTTTTATTATCGAATCTCAAGAATCTCTTTATATCTTCAAATCGGTTCACCGACATACATGCGCGATAAATGCAATTTGATAGTTTATCCAAAAAAGTTCACGCACTGGCACGTCCCAACTCTTTGTAGCCCCAGCCATAAGAAGCATCCGTAAAAACGCGTCCATTTCATCTCTCTCAATTGGTTGCCATTTCTTGCCTTTGCGTCAACACACAGAGGATGCTTCGCGATTAGTGCATAGTATTATCTCGTCTTTTATTTCTAAAGTTATAAATTTTCTCCAAGCATCAATCGGGGTAAATATTTCACCTTTCTTTGTGGGCCCGGCTGTAAAACGTATAATGTTGTGTAGAGACACCTTTGAAGACTTTTTTACAGGAATTTTTGACCACTGTGTACCATTGGGAGCAAGCATGAAATTATCAATACTATCTTGAGATAACGCACCTTCTACATCCTCTTCACCGGAAGTAAGATCATCATCCTCTGACTGTTGTATATAATCATCATCATCATCAGCATTGGCATCGATAACATCTTCAAAATCTCCGTAATCAGATTCTTTACTCGATTCTGAACCGGCATAATCAGATTCATCAAGCCATTGTTGCGCAATCGTTTCAAAGTCGGGATCTGTTGGTCGAATCGTTCGTTTTCTACCTTTTGAAGTCGAAGGCACTGCCATAATAAGTAAGATGAAATGTCAAACCTAACTGCACTACTTATACTATGCAACAACATTTTCAGTCAACTGAGTAGACAATAATGACAAACCAATGTTATTTCAGCGGCGTCGAAAGCTTTGCGCATTTGCACGCAGCACCAGGTTCAAGCATGCGGCAACATGTCTGAACAGGTTCTAACACGTCTTCTATATAGAGTTGGAATGTTCAACTAAACGTACAGTCCATTCATAAAACACATTTCTATATCTAAAATAACTTATAGTAGCTGGGTATAAAATACCCACCTTATGTAAATCAGGCTAAATTTTTGAAATAATTTTTTTCTCCAGTAATTGAATTATTAAAAACATTTTTATTAGATTATTATGTTAGGAACAAGTCAATAGAAGAATACATGAGATGGCATTCATTTATATCAAGAAATGAACAATCTAGTTAAATTATAATAATGCTCTGGGTACAAAATACCCACCTTATGCATCCTAGGGTTAATAATATCGAGATTCAGATTTTAGCCGCCCATACAGAAAGCTGGCTTAATGGTTACAAATTCTTTTAAGTAGGCTATAAAGTTCCATAAAACTAAATCAACGAAACAGTTCTAATATTCACTCTTTATATCAAACGTTGGCTTCATGGTGGCATCTTTTAAAAATATAATGAGGAATACTAGGACTGCTATAGAGTGTAAAGAAATTTCAATTTCCACAATAGCCATAAGAAGATAAGATATTTTAAACAACTTAATTAAATTGACAGTTTCCGGTATTAATCCTCAATACTGAAAGCTGGCTTAGTTGTTCTAAATTCTTTTAACAGGTTATGTAGTTCCACAAAAGCGCGTATGGAATATAAAGAACTTCCTACATTACCTGCTACTACGTTACAACTATACAGTCAGTATAAATAAATTTCAATTATTACAGTAGCCTTAAGAAGTTAAGATACTTTAAATATCTTAATTAAATTGACAGTTGCCGGCATTAACCGTCAATACTGAAATTTGGCTTAATGGTTACAAGTTCTTTTAAACAGAAGATGGTTTTCCGCAAAAGGGTATATGTATAGTATATAAAGAAGTTTTAACTGTTATAAATAACAATCGCAAGATGCTAGTTACTTTAAACAGGATATTGAACTTAATCGATTCAACAGTTTCTATTATTTCGTTAAAGCAAAAGCTGGCTTAATGGTTACACCGTTCAAATAGGCAATGAAGCTGAGTAGACAGCTATACAGTATAGAGAAAGTTTAGTTACTGCAATAGCCATCGGAAGTGAAGTTACTATAAACAGCTTAATTACATTGACAGTTGCCTATATTAATCCTCAATACTGAAAGTTGGCTTAATAGTAACAAACCCTTTTAAATGGGCTATCAAGTTCCATAAAACCGCGTATACAGTATACAGTATAAAGCTACGGCATACCCAAGACATTAACTACGTAATTAGTTTAAACAGACTATCAAGCTTAATCGACGAATCAGTTTCGATATTCACTCATTATATCAAACGCAGGCTTAATGGTTGCATCATTTAAACAGACAGTGAGGCGTACCAGGTCTGCTATACAGTGTAAAGAAATTTCAATTACCGCCATAAGAAGTTAAATTATGTAATATAATCGATTAAACAGTTGCTATTATTTCGTTATAGCAAAAGCTGGCTTAATGGTTACACCGTTCAAACAGGCAATGAAGCTGAGTAGACAGCTATACAATATAGAGAAAGTTTAGTTACTGCAATAGCCATAGAAAGTTAAGTTACTAACACAATGCTTACCTACAACAACATGTTATGCATTTAATATTAAAACAAAACGAAGGGTTTATATGTATATCGGTGGAAAATGCATAGATTTATAAACAGCTTAAATTCATTGTCAGTTGCCTATATTATTCTTCAATACCGAAAGTTGGCATAATGGTTACAAATTCTTTTAAACAGGAGATGGATTTCCACAAAAACGCATACAGAGTATAAAAAAGTTGTAATTGTTATAACCATCACAAGAGGTTAGTTACTTTATACAGGATATCGACTTAATTGGTCAAACAGTTCCGAAATAGTTAGTCATATCGAAAGCTGGCTTAAATACTTGATTTAAGCAAGCTTTCCAGCATACCGCGACAAATATGTAATGTAATTAAATGTTAATTAATTCGACAATCTCCAGATGTTAATTTGTTAAGCGATCGGACAGTTATTAATCAGTAATATCGAAAGTTGGCTTAATAACTGCTATTTCGTTTAAGAAGTTTCACTTGTTTTAAAATCCATACAATTATGACTGTTAGTAAGGTCTTTTAAATACATGATCAAGCATAAAATAAGAGACAATTCTGATTAGCTGTCAGGATTTAAATTTTGGTTCAATGATTATTAACTGTTTTAAACAGACCATGCCGGCTTAATAGTGTTGATTGTAACGTATACGGAAGTTGTATTTGTTATAATATTCATAAACTTATAGCTGGTAGTTGATTTAAACAGAGCTTAATCGAAAATATGATAAACTATAAACATTCAACAGTTTCTATATTAACCGCCATTGTTTAAAATTTGCTTTATGTGTCCTACTTCGACAAAATAGGCAACAGGAGTTTATTCTATTGACTGTATAGTGTAAGGGGCTTGCAATTTCCATGACTACAAATTGGGAATGCAGTCAATCAAACGCAGTGGACATGGTCATGGATGGGGTACAGTTTGCATGAAAGGCTCCCAATATATTAGTTTAGAAATTGAAAACAATACCTCTTTACATTTAAGTCTAGGAATGTTATGAATGGGAAAGTTTATTATTAGTATAAGTACCACAAACCATTTAAGTGATTTTTGATTTGAGACCTAAAAATGGAATTTCAAAATACAATTTTGCAAATATTACCATAAAACATACTCCTCGCTGTATACTTAGGATATTGGTTGACATTTTATGTGTGCATATGTCATAAGTCAGAAGAGAATGGGTACATAAGGTATGCACTTGAATTTACGTCCATAAAATATGAGCTGGTGAGCAGAAATGTGGCCATTGTGACGTCAGCAGTACCTTAACAGCGAATTCCTTTCGGCCAACTGTTCAGCTAGCTATTTCTAGATCACGTAGGAGGCAATTACTAATTAGTAATTACAGTACTGAGATTTTAAATTTTTACAGCTGACGTGCCGAGTAACGGGTTGCCTCGGACGGAGACGGAATGCAACGCGATCGATAGCCCCCAAATTCCTAAATAATGCAGCTGGATGCTGCACTGCGGTAAATGTATTTTGTGCAGGCTGAATTGGGATTGCAACAGCATTTAGCGTTTTGTATTACAATTTACAAAAAATTGTAACGGACAATGAGCTTAGATTACTTTTTACTTTTGTAAAAACTTATTCTGTGTAGCAGCTTTCACTCCAAAGAAACAATGAAAAGCAAAGTTCAATTCGTAAAGTAATATAGTAGCTATACATACACGCCACAAATGTAACCGTTGCTGAACTTGTATTTAATAGAAAAATTGTTGTGCCGTTTATGCGTTATTTATGCCAATAATTGCAACTTTCGAGTTTGGGCAACTCCACCACAGTTGTTTGATACTCCTAAAAGGTGAATCGAATTATAATACTGTTCAAAATGTATCGATTGTACAAGACAGGTATAATACGGGCTACGTATACAGGGTGTATCTTAACGATATACAGCAATTGTACTAGACTATAAAAATCAATCATTATTCCAGAATCATACATCCAAAAGAATTACATTTTAAAATCGTCATAAATGGTGTATTGAAAAAACAAGAGCTGATAGAAAATATAATTTATTAAGTAGAAGATTGAAGCGTGATAATTTCTTAATAGCATTAAAGCAATTGAAGATATAACTTGCTACATACACTTATTACATTTATTCTTATTACAATTATACCACATATACGTACAAGAGTTTACCTTAGTAAACCGACTGGAAAGGCAGAACAAGCTTCTAAGATGTGGATGTAGCCTTAACACACATACATATGTATTTGTTTGTTATAACCGACAATGTTGGTATACAAAATGTTCCAGAACGTTTGGAACTGAAGAAGTTGTCCAATATACTTTAAGCAAAACTAACTATGCATATTGTCATTTGTTAGTATCATTCCACAGTTTGAATAACGTTTCAATATCAGGGAATACCCATCAGCCTTACAATTTGAAAACTAAGTACTTAGAATTTTTACTGATTTCTAATTCACAAAGCTTATTCGCGGGTTGTAATTTCGTTTCTAGTATTTAATACAAAATTAACAAATAAATATTTTGTGATTTATGATGTATCATATTCTGCTCTGCAGTAGAATCTGGAGAATATATTTTGTCGAAGGGAAGTTATTCTTTCTCAAAGGATGAAGATAAAGAAGAGAATTCCAACTATCAAGTAAATTGTACGAGGAAGGTTCGTTTCGATCAAGTAATAATTTAAGTCTTCAACATAGCTTTAGAAATCCGCTAAACTTTTTTTTCCAAACAAATCACTGTTGTGTAGCACCAGGAACTTCTTTTTTTCTTGTTCCACACAAGCAGACTTTCAATTTTGTATATAAACAGTAATCAATTTGGGCCAAATCTGATGAACAAAGTAAATCATTATGAATGACTAGTGTCTCGTGAAGAAAAGGGGACTGTCTTGATGGAGCAAAACAGTGCGTGTCAGTTCTCCCCTTTTTCATAGCATTCCGAAGTTTTCTAACTTTATTTACCTAATACTCCCCTGTATTAGTGGCCCTCCTTCACCAGCAATCAACGAACACAATTTTCTTTGTATCTTAACAAATTTATACCATAATCGTCTTAGCAGATATGTTAAATCTGTGCAGCAATGGACTTCGGTGTGGAAGGTCGAGAGTTCAAACCCCCGACTCGATGCCTAGCGAGCCGCCTACCCAGTCACTTTAAATAATGGTATACCTGCGTTCGAATCAACAAGGGGTAATATTGCGGTTGCTAATGCGTGATGCTCACCACGTGTCATTAATTTGGTACGGACAACCGGGTGTGGGATCAAGGATAAGGGAGCTTTGACCTTCCGCCATCCAGGCCAAACCCTTTATGGGGTGTACAGCCTCACCATTATTATTATTATTTGGTGTATGGACTACGTACTGGAGTTTCCAATGGTTAAAAATATTTTGTGGATTGGGAAACCGCTCTAGAGTACTGCAACAAGACTTGATATCGCTTTTATTCAGGCGTAAGCATTCTAGGAAGCCATGTTGCGTATACGTTTTTCACTTGTACTACGTTAAGAACAATGTTTTAAAACACTTGCTAGAAAGCCCGTTGTCCAGAGCTTTGTGTTTATATTTTCTGTTGATAATTTTTGTAAAACTACCTGGACAAGCATCTTCGCAAGACTCGTTGCCACATTTAAAATCACGACACCCCGACACTACAACATACGAAGGAAGACAGTCACACACTTTTTCGTCGTTCTGAATTTTCTTTGAGCTCATGATATTTTTTGTACATATTTAATTAAAGTTATAGGTATGTGCAGTTTTGTCCATTATAATAAAAATCGTAATAGTATGTTAGTATTTGAACTCTGACAACTAGCACAATTCCGCTAAACGAATGAAACTTGTATGCGATTTCCAGATATATTAGCGAAACATGTGCCAAATTTACAAAGCGTTATATCAATTCCTTCTAGGTCAGACGAAGAGGAATTTTTATTTCCTATTTTACTTTTATTTTCATAAATTATTTATTTACAACAAATAAATGTAAACCCAACAAAATCTCATAATGAAATGATTTTGATCGCACGCTTACCCGTAAGGACCCACATTAATATTTTTTACATTAGTAATTAATTTAAAAAAGAGTGTTAGATTGGATAGTTTCATTGACACCCGGTATACAATTGTTGGACCACCAATAATACAAGTATGGACAATAGAGCTTGATTAATGAAAAGATTCAAATAAATTATAAATTAGAGTTATGCAGAACCATTAACCGCCCAAT
Organism: Limonius californicus; assembly: GCA_014611495.1. Taxonomy (NCBI): domain Eukaryota; kingdom Metazoa; phylum Arthropoda; class Insecta; order Coleoptera; family Elateridae; genus Limonius; species Limonius californicus. The sequence continues at coordinate 4,314 of JABXWE010040841.1, read as the reverse complement.
TTAATGATATTTGTGATTCTACAGGGTGCTCCGTAAGAAGTGGCAGACTAAACTTATATTTTCTTTTGCGGAATATCCTGTACATTTTTACATTTATCAATTCCTAATCATTGGAAGATAAGGATAGTCTAAATCTAGTAATTTTTACGCTATTCAATTATTTAGGCGAATATTATATCAATTTGTTTTTTGAGTGTTTCAAAATTACTGGCTCTTATTCTTCAAAGCTTTTAAAACATAGCTCAATTCGTAAAACGCGTTTTACTCAATTTTGTTAAAAGAAACATTCTGAATATTACGTTTAGGTATGTGAAGTGACGAGACAAATAATAATTCAGAAAATATTGAACTAATTATCAATCTCTATTAAACAGACGCGCAGGCAAATGTTATTTCACCTAATAAATTAAAAACGCAGAAACGAATATATTGAAACCCCCCCCCGCCCCCATAACCCATTATTTTAATCCTCGGTTGGTGAGGAATCGAAAAATATAAAAATATACAAAGTGTTTCATTAAAAATGCATTGCGCTTGGTTTACTACTAATTTAGGGAGCATACTAAGAATCAAAATTGTGTTAAAACGTGTAGCTCTGTAACCCATCAACTTAGTATTGAAAACAAATGCAATAATTCAAACGACGTTTGTTAATGTTAGTAGTGTTTGTTTGTAAGCAACACATTAATACGTTTCTGGCGTTTGAATTTGATTCTGACTTTTAAAACTTCGATTTTGAAATGGCGTTTGTTGTTGAAAATCCGTTCAAGTTTGATCAGCGTGCGGTCCTACAATTTTTATGCGCTGAGGATGTGCGGCAATTACAAATTCATACGCGAATGCAAGCAGTGTAGGGAAATGCATGTATTGCGTACCCAACTGTGAAGGAATGGTGCCGAAAATTGAAGAATGGAAAAGAGGGAGCTATGGATGCGCCACGACCAGGTGCACGGTGTGCTGCATTAACAGAAAACAATATGGTATGTATGGAAGGCATTATTAGAGAAAATCGTCGAATTTCAATTAGAGAAATTGCAGAAATTTTTGGTGCGAGTGTAGGATCTGTCCATAGTATTGTTCGTAATCTGGGTTACAGCAGTTTGTTCGCAATGGATTCCTCGTCTCTTGTCTAATGAACAAAAATGCTTGCGAATGGGCTTATCTCTGCAACAGTGACAGATTATAGGCAAAATGGTGATGACTTTCTTCTGCTAATCGTTGCTGGTGACGAAATTTGGTGCCATTACTACGAGCCATCCAGTAAGTTACCGTCGATGCGGTGGAAACATTCAAGTTCACCACCACCGAAGAAGTTTAAAGAAGTTTCTGCAGGCAAGGTGATGTTAACATTTTTTTTTCGACCATGACGGACCCTTGTTGATAGAGATTAAGGAACTTCGAGCAAATGTCAATGCAAATCTGTACAATGAAACTTTGAACAAGCTTCATCAAGCAATAAGACGGAAACGTCCAGGAAAACTTACGCGTGGGGTCATTTTGCTGCACGATAATGCTAGGCGGCATGTTCCTAATGTGGTAAAAGAAAATCTTCAACGAAAGAAATGGAGGGTTTTAGAGCATCCACCATATAGCCCAGATCTATCGCCTTGCATTTCCATATTTTTGGACCGCTGAAAAAGGCGTTAAACGTTCGGCATTTTGAGTCTGACGCAGAAGTACAGATAGCTGTGGAAGACTTCTTCAATCAGCAGCCACAAGAATTCTATGAGCAGGGTATACGTCGGTTAGTAAAACAATGGGATAGGTGCTTTAGAATAACTGTGACGGTAATTATTTGTAATTAAATTGTTGAATACATTTTTTATACAGCAAAGATGGGTTTCAATTGAACACACCTCGTAATATGTTTAGATATGTTTACCATTAAAACATAATCGTATCGCAATGCTGGAACACTCTACAGTTACAAAACAATTTTTCTACTGTAACTTTTTTATGTTTATTTTTCAGTGATTTGACGTGACATAATTAAGTCATCAAATAGTTTACAAAAACAAAAATTTTTAACAGGAAATGACAATAACTAGAAATATTGCCCTATTGACTTCTTATGGCCTAAAACGAGAAACGGATAAGATCTAGAATCTGACACTGGCTGTATCTTATTACATTCTACCGGGATTATGATTATTGATAAACTGCAGCTAATTATTTTATGGATTGTGGCGAAATTCAATTAGATATTACTACATCTGATGTAGGTAACTAAGGAGTAGGTACTTCGATGACGCACGGTATTTTATGGATCGAAAGTACGAAAAAAGCTGTCCAGTACGTCTTCGTAGGTGTGCTCCCACTGACGGCGCGTGCATCCTTCGCTTTGAATGCCCAATTTAGCCACATTATTGGAACTTTGTTTACCGCCTGTGCTTTTAATGAAGTGAGCAAGATCGAGGATGTGCTTTCAACTGAATACAGAAATAAATTAGTCTAGCTTGGCTTTTTGTAGGCACAATACGCGCATGGCCACGTTTTGATGAACGTCCACTATTTATTAATGTGCGCCTTATTATTATTATACGCCATGCAATTAGCTGATGATTGCATATAATTTTGTTTTTCATCGCACAGTTTAAATAAAAGGCAAAAAATAAAGGATAATATATTTAGAAAAATCATATCTGTAAGTAGTTAAATCAACAAATTATACTTCAACAGGTGGTAGGCGTACCCGCTAATAAAAAGAGAGCGTATTGAAATGGACTGACTTGAAAACAATAGGTTGAGCAAGGATAAAATAACTAGCTATACCAAATGTCCAACATTACAAAAATCCGTAGGTTCCTTAACTTTGTCGCTAGGGTGTTCTGCAAATTATTGGATTTGAATTACGACTCCCTGAAACCGCGCGCTTTGGTAACTACCTCTTGCAAAAAGGCAGTGTAACATCCGTTTCCGGATTTATAAAAAGTTAACGTTTTCAATAAATTACATTAAAACCAGAGAGACCGAGACGACCTTAAAAAAAAATTTAGATGTACTTCAAATTATATTCAATATGTATAAACAGGCCATCGGCCTATACAAAGAAGAAGAAGAAGAAGAAGAAGATGTATATGTTTTTAAATAAATTTAGTTAAGAATTGAAAACGTTTTTAATCATGATGATGATTCATTTTCTAGTTATAATAAGCATTTGAGGCTGCAGCCAGTGGATCTTTAACTAGTTGTGTGTCAATAGACTCACATGATTGTTAATCACCCAGTAGAGGGGGCTACCGGCACTACAATGTCCCAAATAAAGGAAGTTTTAGATATCGTTTGGTTCAAAATAGCAGTAAACTAAAATTTGTTAAACATTCCAAAAAGGCTTTATAGAAGAGCTTTGAAAATAAAACGAAAAAAAAAACTATTTTGTAGACCTTTCAGACTTTCATTACGACACAAAATTTTTTTGAAATCCTCAGGAGTTGTTTTCGTGAAACACAACGTTGAAAAAAAAATTTCACAGAAGTTTGTATATATTCTAATTCAATTCAAAATCATAACCAAAAAGAAAACCAACTTAAAACAGATTTTATTAAATTAAATCTTACCCTTCCACGGCCAGCATGTAAAAAACTAGTTATAGACATTATCTTTGGCAACGTAATATATTACATCTAACATCAAATAAAATATAAGGGAGCTTTGGCCCCCAAACACAGTACGAGGGTCAAGCTACAATTATTGAGAATGGAAAGATTGATACAGGTTTTCAGAATCTTTATTTTAAATATGTTCAAAGTAATTGCCGTTCACAATAATACATTTGACCATTCTCTCCTTCCATAGTTTAAAAGCGTTCAGCCAGCTGTCTTTAGGAATACTATCAAAATAAGACTCAACAGCGATATCAATCTCTTCTTCTGACTGGAACCTTTTCCCTCGCAAATGTTTTTTGAGCTCAAAAAATAGCCAGAAGTCACACATTGCCAAATCTGGCGAGTAAGGAGGATGTTCTATAACTTTGATTTTGTTTTCAGCTAAATACTGAAGAGTTATAGCTGCTGTATGGCTCGATGCATTATCATGATGTAACATGATTCCCTTTCTTGGCACTTTATTGAACACAGTAGGCAAACATTTTTCAACATACCATTTAGCGGTAACTGTTTTCTGCTCTTCTAATTTAATTGCGGCCACCAGACCCGTGCTTCTAAAAAATGCTGCATACATAACTTTCTTCATTGCTCGCTGTTTTTTCACCATCGTAGGGGTTTCCTCATCTTCATGTATCCATATTCGGCTTTCTTGGCGAGTGGGAACATCAAAAAATGGTATGTAGGTTTCATCACAAGTAACAATTTTACT
>JABXWE010040840.1:0-18055 GCA_014611495.1 Limonius californicus | reverse complement strand
TAATCATCCCTATTACGTGCTGTTGTGCCAAAGATTCAAATTGCTGCATTGGTTGCCAACCTATGGAAGGAGACGGTACTAGAAGGACGAACATTCAAGAATATATTAGTGAAATACGAAAATTTGGGCAATCCATGTTCTCTTCATCTTAAATTCGTTAAAATGTTCATGGTATTATACTGTAAAACAGTAGCCCTTGTACAAGAATCCGATGCACTTTTGTTGTTTCATGAACGATTTATTGCGAATGTCACAAACATCAATTTTGACTTCAGATGGAACTTATTCACAAACGTTCTCGCGAGAGGCGTAGCAGTAAACGGTCTCTACGAAGTAGTGCCGGTAGTTTAGTTGATACAGGTAAAATCGACATTTCCGGTATTATTGAAAGGAGGTTGTAAGTGGTGTTAAACGAAATTATCGCATTTCTCTAAAATCCTAATTTTAAGGCAAATGGTTTTGGAAGAAGAACAGCAGCAACTTATAATATATTCAGTTCGTGAAGAATTAATGCAGCGAGTAATGGAAGAGTGTCATAAAAAGTACATGGAAAAGCAATGCATTAAGTTCTCCGTTCATTGCGCTCACCGAGCTCTTGTTCAAATAGTGAATTTGGGTTTGTTTCATCACGACCCAGGGAAACCATTTTATAACGGACATCCATCATGGATGGATGATAAACCACCGGAACCATCCCCAGCAGATTCTTGGGCTGTAAGGCAAGTTCCCATTAAGCGAAAACCAATTCCAAAACCACTCGCGCTATCTCCACATGGAGGTGCAATTAAATCTGCAAAAGAAGAAAATCTTGAGAATGTATTTACTGGAATAGAAGTACAAAATAAAAAAAGTGTATCAAAAGTTGAACTGTTATATGAAGCAGAAAATGTCGAAGAATATGAAGAAATTGAGTCGGAACTATATTTATCCTGTCCACCAGTTACCGAAGCGTCGCTTCCTGTGGAAGAGGAACCACTTATTTCAACAGTAAATTGGTTATTTTTTTAACTGCTATTTATTTTTATTCAGTGTTTGTATCTATAAAATGAGATCGTGTAGATGCTTCTACTACTAATCATAAATGAATAAGGGTATCCAAAAAAGGGGTAAAGTTTTTATTGTACACTTATATAAGTTTATATGCAACGCACTTTGATTGTCGTTAATGTAGATTCCCCTGTCCGTATGTTATAGTGGTGTTTTGTTATAACCCATACCATGCCTATAAGTGAGGTTATGTACATGTTTCAATAAACTTTAACATTTCTTAAGGCAAATACGTTTGAGCGGCCGCTTACTTGATCCCTTTTTTGATTACCTAGTATTTATCGTAAAAAAAGGAAAATGCGATTGTCGTACAGATCGACCAACTCAGCTAAGCCGCGAAATGCGTAAAAAAGCAACGAGACAAAACATACCAAAGTTAGATGAAAGATCGGCGTCGCAGGTCTATCGGCAATAGAAACTTTCTTTCAGTGTACTAGCTGTTGTTAAAATGCAATTGTTAAACTCACAGGCTGCTACTACTATTTCTCGGACTGTGCCGCTATTGCAAGCGTGCAGTTCAAGTTTAGATTGGGCTCCGTCTTCACTTAAACCACCTTGCTTGTGCGCAATCCGGGGCCAGGGTTTCAGCTATATTGGTCAAGCTGTATGTATTAGCAGAATTGCGTAAAACCTTTGTTTTCTGATTTAGGGTTCTGTACAACCTCTTAGCATCTTTACACAGACAACTAAAATGCCGAAAGAATATTTGCCACATTCCATGAAATCTGCACGATCTAAAATAAAAGGATTGGCTACCAAAATAACTGAACCTCCCGTGCTTATTATGGATGAAATGACTTCAGAAAAGTCCAAATTAAGTATCAGCGCACTTCCTCCATTAAGGTGGGTATTTTTATTGTTGTTTTTCTTTCTTGTGTTTTCGTTTTCTTGTACTGCGTCCTCTATTGTTTTAAATACCTACGTATACGTATTATTACCTTCAGTCCTACTTTTCACAATACAGTACTCTATACACACAATTCTAAAATATGCAGGAATATATTAGAATTTTGAAATTTGAACAAACATTGTATGAGTTACCTTTGTCGGTATTTTTAAGAACTGTATAACCATAAAACTATTGACACTACTGGCGAAAGTATGTAACTGACAAATGCAGCTACACTGCACAAAAATTCTTAGCGATAATTTTATGAAAATTTTACTCATTTTAGTTTGATGAGCATGAAGAAAGATGTGAATTATGATTGCAAACAGCAATTTATCACAAATAAGTATACGGAATATCAAGAATTGGTAGAATGTATTAAATATTAAGTTGTCTTTTCCACATTTATACATCTCCATTTTTTCTATATTGTGTTAAGAAAGTACATACCTAATTTCGTATGCATTTGTATAACTACAAGTAACTGTTAGAAACGTTAGAGGAAGCAATCTGGCAGGTTTAATTGAATATAATTAATATAACTAGGTGTGAGGGATTCTCTAGTACGCTGACTCATCACAACTTCATAATAAAAAAATATAAAGTAGATTTTGAAAGCCGGTATCTGCATTTCGCCTGAGTCACCACGCATTTAAAAATACCGAAAGTAGTTTCAGGATGTTTTTTATAATTTAACATAATGAATCGCTTTAATGTATTTTGAAAGAGGTAGCGGACATAAGTCAACGCAAATTTATTTTCTTTTCGTGATTTAACAATTAATTGAAAGAGTTTCACATCTAACTATACGGAAATGTTATTGCATGGTCAGTAATTTATTAGACATTCAGTAATAGTTAAAAATAATAAATAATTTGTACGAGTGTTAGTTGGATTTTCAAATTGCATAAATATTGAATCTTAATTTTATTTTTTTAAAGCCACTCACGGTTATACGTATTTCAATATTTGGATATTTTAATTCTTAATTGATTATGATATCTGATGAAAAAATATCTAACTTTATTGTCGATCTCAAAAATATCGATGTTATGCCAGTCTAGTGGGGTTTAGCTGTACAGATAGCGACAAAAGTAATGTCGATACTTAATAGGCGCTTTTCTTGCAGCTGTTAGTAACCACAAGCGTCTTTTTTACTCTTGCAATTGAATACCTTCAATTAACAATATCACTGGACAGTATTACGTAGAGTTTCGTAAATGGAAATTCCAGTTTATTAATGTCAGAAATGTATCGTACTTTGTTAAAATTTAGTTTGAAAACCCTAATAGTAATGAATTTTCAAAAGAAATTGCACTGAATTTAATATTATTTGCCGAAGATTCGGAAACGTTAATACTATTTGAGGCACAAATTAATTGATTCGGTACCTAAGAAAACCTATTGCTTCACTAATAAACAACTACTAAATCTCTAACTAAATTCAAAAGTGTATGTTAAGATTATTTCGGTTAGTCACATTTTTGTATGCTGTTCAGAAACGTGTGAACCAATTTTAATGAAATTTGGTACCTGGGCACTTCAAAGGAAGCCACTACTTTCAGTAACAAAAGAAACCCAAAGAAAATTGGAGAAGGGTTAAAACCACCCCCACCCCCTGATAAATTTGTTCAGAATTTTTTTAAGGATGATGATACGATTCTATGTTTTTTTTAAAGGTGAATACTTATTCATTAGCTTCATTTTTTGACTCTTGTAAAAACTCCGTAATTCGTATAGTTTCGAAGAAAAAAAATGTTTACTCAAACACTGATAACCGATATTATTATTGCAGGTTTAATTGTATTACAAAATTTAGTTGGCCGTAGTTGTGTTTCTGAACACCTCCTGTGAGACTTTTTAAGGTTAACGTTCAAACAGCTGTATCTCCGTAATAATTTAGAATTGGACATATGTTTATTTAAAATTTTTTACTATTTACAATTCTTCCTGAAACACACTGTATATAATTGATACTTTCGTTATTTAGAAGCGCCCAGTTTTTAACAATATAAACGTACTATCCCTCTATTATAATAGAGACTTGCCATCCATTGTAAATGGATTTGTATAAGGGCTTTATTATTAGAAAATGCATTAATCTGAATTATATTTGCACATTCATTTTATCTTGATTGTTGATTTAATTAGACAGAATACACATGGTTATTAAATGTTTGCAATGTAATTTAATTCCAATATTTGAACGAACTGTCGCGATATGGTAAATTTACAGAGCCAGTATTATCTTATTTTTCCCGTCTGGATATTGTATTAAAATAAAGTTGATGTAATTTTTAATACATTTTTAAATAAATTATTAGATGTGAAGCTTTTCTTTATAACTTGGATAGTTAATTTGGGATACAAAATGACACTTTCCACAAGGTGAAACATAAGTGTAATCGTGGATTATTTAAATCATATATGTATTTCTTCCATCAAGCTGTTTACGAACAAGCTTAAAAAATAATATTTTACTCTGTACATTGTGCTTTTTTATTACATATTCTTCAATATTCAGTAGTTGTGCTTAGTTGATTTGATATTACACTTCTGCTTTGCAACAATTTTTGATAATAGATAATAACGATGTGTCTGATAAGTAAATTTAATAGTTGAAATAGTATTCATTTCAAGAAGTAAGCAATCTCCCAACTTAAAATTTTTTAACAGGGTGGACATATTTTATTCAACAAACTGTTTGAAAATTAATACGTTTATTCATTTTCAGATCAGATGCAAAGTATAAGGAGAACATTCAAAATAAAGAATCTGACAAGGAATTGCCTCCTGATTCTGAAAACTAGATATAATAAGTGTATTTCTTGTGTCCTCTTTGTTCGTATAAATACACACATTATTAAAATAATTGAGTTTTATTGTCAAGACAATAAAGACGCGCGGTAAAAAATTAAAGAAGGCTGATATATTCTACTACGTGTTTAAAGAAAATGGGTTATCAGTCTACATCCACTTTGAGATAACTAAGAATATTATTATGGAGAATGGCACAGACTTTGAAATACACAAATGAAGAACAAATTGTCTTGTTTCCATCTATATAGCATCTATATGTAGCAATAGTATTTTTGGATTAATCTTTTTATATTTTATAAGTACTTGTATTTAGCAACAGAGCTGTTTTTCAAAAAGTTGTGGTTAAAATTCTAGCCGCCTGGTCTAATAAATTATTATTGTCGAATCTTCGAGCAACTGGGATTCGTTGCAGAGCGGTGCTTGGGTTTTCAGACGGGTGCAACGTTTATGTGTTCGGGATAAAGGGGACTAACAATGTATGTATTGATTAATTTATTGTTGAATACAATGAAGTGGTGTTAACTTACATATTTGCAACCTATAAGGTAGTGTATATGAGCTCTTGGTATGTACTGTAGTAGATGTTGTACGAAGCTGTAGATAATGCTTCTGCTTTTGATGATGCAGTTTTGTTAATAATTGTAATTACTGTTATTGAGATTGAGAGCTTGCGAGCTAGGGGGAACCTGGGGGTCAGTGAACCCGTGTAGGATTCTGCTTAGGGCTTATAGGGTTTGGGATCCGTCGGGGTCGTTCGACTCGGCCTAGACCTGGTTGACCTAGCATGATAGCCAGTGATTTCGGCATTGTATTTTGCAGCGTGGCTTGTGGAAAGGATATGTCTTACTCTGTACTTTATGGTGTTTGGTGTGTACAATGACATGGGTGGCCCCATTGTCCGATGGTAACATTCGGATATATAGATAATATCTACTAAAGATGGCCATGTCAAGGTCACCCCGCTCCGAATGAGAACTACCAGAGACGGTCCTGTCGCAATGCCAAAGTTGACCGACTAGATGCTATGTGGGACACCCAATAAGTACTAACGCAGAAGCTGCAATGCTAATGTAGTAATTGCATTGTTGCCTGTATGTTCCAAGCTTTGCTGGTGTCAGTTGAAATGGGGCTTGACTGTTTTTATACGAGTGCTTCGCGTACATGCTTGAAGCTGTAAAATCCCTAGCTCCCAAGAATGTAGCCTTGATGAGCATGATTCTGAGACCCTATGGGTGAGTATTGGGATATTTATTACTATTTGTTTGTAAAAATTTCCACACCCCGACCTAGCTTAAAACGGTTCTTCTTATAACAAATAAAAAGTGAGAGATAACTTTTACAAAGTAACACAAGCATAAGTTCTATGCACTTCTTTCTCATGAAACTACTTTTTAGGTAAAAGAGAAGAGGATGCGGAAACTACGACAGAAAAAGGTCTGATTAAAACGAACTAACAATCATCAACATTACACTTCCCACGACTGATTCGGTAATTGGGAGGGATAAATCTCAATGCGTTAGCGATAGTAATAAACATGTACTTAATTCAGTAAGTCAGGCTTACTAGACTGATTGTTTACTACGAACTACGAAAAATAAACTCTCCAGCTTCATTAATCGGTTCGTGCTGCTTGTCAAGTATCTTTTCTCTATTGACCGCATGGCTAATGCAATTAAATACCAAAGCATCTTGGAAAAGGAACTTCGGCCGAGTCAAAATGTAAGATATTGGTGCGATGAAAATCCCCAAGACTTCCGGGAAGGTCACATCCAATTTCAGCAAAAATTGAATGTGTGGATAGGAATGCATGGCGACCATATCGTAGGTCCCTTATTTATCGACGAAAACTTTACGGGGGAATTGTACTTGAACATGCTGGAAAACATAATCATATTCCAGCAAGATGGCGCTCCTGCGTATTTTAGCAGACAAGTCCCCAATTATTTCGAGGCAACGTATTCTCGACAATGGTTGACTTTTTCAATAAACAGTTGTAAGTCTGGTTAGTATTATTATAGCAACTATTGATTAATGTGCATTTTATGACGGCCATTAAAGGAACATATGTTAATTATTACAGTTGTGTAACTGATCTATAAAACTAGGAATTATGCGGCTGTTAGGTATACGTAAAACTTTGTCTCTGGCCTATTTTTAAAACACTTTTATTTTATTGTTTAATATACACAATTTATGAGACTAAAACAACTGTAACAATGCCCCCCTTACAAAATGATTCATAGGATTCTGATAAAATTTAGTGATAGAATAAAAATCTGGAAGACCTACAAAACCGCTTTAATTTTAAATTTATGTGTAAAGCTTGCCTTTGAGGCTTTCTATGCATTTTTGATAATTTTGAACTGTTACATGCTTGACTTTGCTGAAAACATCTACGAAAATAGCCTCTGCTAGAGATAATGATGTGTATTAAGAAGAATCACTCTGGCTGACACGAGCCTCAATTCTACAGAACTGACTAAATTATGGTCAGAAGCAACGGCTGTGAGGTGGTATACCTCTTCTGCGAAAAGACTTCTTAATTTAGACTTCGAGGATTTAGGGCACTCAAGAAACCACTTTCCGAGAAACAGCGATTCAACAAAGGTGCTATTCTGTGATAATTCTACTTTTAATATCAATAATCATGCTGGTAATACGTAAATCAGAAGGTGTACTGGGGAAGGATTATCACCAAAGTGCGCACTTCCAACAACACCCAACCTCTGTCATGGTATGGTCTAACAAAGGAGACTGCATGTCATTTCTGAGATGATGAAAGGCACAAAATACTGCCAGCATAAGATGTTGCCTAGTGGAAAAGACTTGTGTGAAGAAGAAAAGTTTATTTTCCAGGATGACAATGCACTTTGCCATAGAGCGAAAGTGGTTCAATCTTGGATATCAAAATCAATAAAGTCGATAGAATTGATTGATACGCATAATCCTCAGATTTTGATTTCATTTCGAAGAAAAAACCAAACTAAAAATGTAATTAATTGAAGTGTTAGACAATGCTAGTTTTTACTGCATCTCCACGGAAGAAGTTGAAAAACCGGTAAATTCCACGCCAAATAGATGCAAATTACTCATCAACAAGGACTGGTTGTTAAAGTATATAAATTATTCTAATACAGTATACACTGCTTAATGTGATCACATGAGGAATTCTTTATAACAGTAGCCGATTGATAATAATATACGGTGAAAAAATCCTCCCGTTGCACTAAATATTCTTTTCCTTTTTCGTTTTTTCGCAAGTTCTTCCGTTTTCTGGTGCCATTTACACAGCACCTGCCACCGGCACCTAAAGTTAATAGACGCTTCATCATCATCGGACTAGACTTTTCATAGATTTCGATGACCACAGACATACATCCATACATACATCCACACAAATGCGATGGCCGCAGTCAGGAAAATACATAATTGAAGATCACATTATATATTACGCTGGAGAAGACAGCGCACAGCATGGAAATGGAGTCGCGATAATTGTCAACAAAGAAGTAGACACAGCCGTACTGAATTTTGTGCCACTCTCCTATAGAATTATGATGCTACAGCTACTTGCCAATCCAGCGAATATTAATTTTATTCAGGTGTATGTACCAACGGCAGAGTGTGAAGATGACATTATTGAGAAATTCTATACAGACTTAGATAACCTAATACGACAAACTAAGAGAAGTCATGTTACAATTTTAATGGAAGACATTAATGCGAAAGTTGGATGTGACAGGGATAGAGATGTAGTGACTGATTACGGGCTTGGGATACGCAATGACAGAGGGAAGAGGTTCATACAGTTCTGCATGAAAAATCAATGATGTATAATGAATACGTTTGTTAAGCTCCTAATTAAATCGATTACATCACGATAAATCGAAGATATAAAAATGCCGTGAAAACCGTTAACACATATCCAGGCGCCGATGTCCTCTAAGACCATAACCTGCAAGTAGCACAATTTAGAATCCGACTCAAGAAAATAATAAAGCATAAACAGCTAAAAATAATAGACACTGACACTTTGAAAAATCACGAAATAAGAAAAGAGGTGTGTGTGATGATAGAAAATAAGTGTGAACAAATAGAAATATATCAAACTTAAGAAATAAAGATCGAGGAAATATGTAATAAATTTAAGACAAGCATCAATGAAATAGGAAGATCAAAATTAAAACAGAATAAACCACATAAAAAGAAAAAGTGGATGACAGATGAAATCCTAGAGCTCATGGAAGAACGAAGAAGGTATAAAAACCTAAACCTAAATAAATATAACGAGCTAAATATTGAAATAAGATGTAAAATAAGAAGCGCAAAGACAGAGTGGTATACTGAAGAATGTGAGGAAATTGAAGAATGTGAAAGAAGCCATAATAATTTCCACCTACATAAAAAGATCAAAGAGGCAGCTGGGTTTCGAAGACAATACTGCAGGTAGACTTTCAAATAGAGACGGTGACTTAATAGATGGAAAGAATATATAGAGGAGCTCTTCGCTGATAATCGAAATGCTGACCGCGGATTGAAAGACGCATTAGTAGGACCATGTATCACAGGAGAGGAAGTTGAAAGAGCAATTGAAAAAGATGAAAACAGGAAAGCGGTCGGGCCTGACGAAATACCAACCGAACTATTAGAATTATTACAAGAACACGGAAAATAGTTTTAACGAACCTATTTAACTCTATTTACAACACAGGAACCATTCCATCAGACTGGCTAAAGTCAACTTTTATAACATTACCTAAAAAGATAAGGCAAAAGAATGTAGCGACCACCGTATAATCAGTCTGATCAACCACGTGTTAAAGTTCTTCTTACGTGTGATACATGAAAGAATCTACTGCAAGGTGGAAGAACATATTGGAAATACTCAATTTGGTTTTCGCAGCGGTCTAGGAACAAGAGAAGCACTATTTAGCATCCAGGCATTAGTACAGAGATGTAGAGATGTAAACAGCAACGTATTTATAGGCTTTATCGATTTCGAAAAGGCTTTTGACAAAGTCCAACACGATAAAATGATAGACATTTAAAAAATGCAGGAATTGATGATAAAGATATTAGAATTATAGGCAACCTATACTGGCAGCAAAAAGCCTACGCTAGAGTGGGTGATAAAACAACAGAACATATTTTAATACAAAGAGGAGTCAGGCAAGGCTTTATCCTCTCGCCGCTAATTTTTAATATCTACTCAGAATGGATAGTTAGAGAAGCACTAGACAAAATAGAAGGAGTAAAAATAAATGGAATGCCACTTAATAATCTGCGATATGCGGATAGGTCCCGGGTTGCGTACATTCGTCGCCCGTTCACGTATGATCAGGAGAGTTAAAACAGCGTGGTCTCCGGTCAGTACTTGGATGGGTGACCCGAAGGTTGCGTTAACGCGGCGCCTCTCTCCCACGAGGATTGATCACTATGGGAGAGTAGATCAACAACCCCCCTTATGGGGGAGGCCCTTGCCCAACAATGGGATATTGCGGGCTAATTAAAAAAAATGCGGATGATACTGCACTTATGGATAATAGTCTAGAAGGATTACAAATACTTTTCTCTATCTTTACTTCCGAGAGATATGGCTTAAAGCTGAATACCAAAAAATCAGTGATAGTTAGCAAAGAACAACCGGGCGATCGCGGTATTTACATTAACGGAGTACAATTAGAACGGACTGACAAATTCACATACTTAGGATGTACCATTAATAGTAATTGGTATCATGCATTGGAAATTAGGTACGGCATTGAAAGAGCCAGAGCGGTGTTCATACGCCTTAAAAAAGTTTTGTGTGGTGGTGACCTTAATCTAGAACTGCGTATGCGGTTAGTACGTTCCTATGTGTTCACTGTTCTGCTTTATGGTGTATTACTGTAGAAGCATAGATACTAACTGAAACAACCCTTAAAAAACTAAAAGCATTTGAACTATGGGCCTATAAACGTATGTTGCATATAAGTTGGGTCGATCGGATACGAAACGAGAGATGAGACATCCGGAAACATATAACATTTTGCATCTAATTATACAAGGGAAGATTGAGAGCAAACGGGGCTCTGAAAGAAGAAGAACCTCACGGCTGAAAAAACTGAGGCAATGGTTCGGACAAACGACAGGATAACTTTTCAGCCATTCTAAAAGGGTTATCATAGAACTGAATTAGCTGCTGCCAACCAGTCTGCAGGCTGTTATCTGAAGAGAGACGGAGGTCCGCTACCCCTCGAGTTTCAAAATACAAACAAAAAAATGCACGCAAACGAGGGTATTGGGCGTGGACGAAAGCAATTCTATGTAAAAATTGATAACATATAACACCGAAGTCATGATTATTTATTATAAACAATGTTTTTCTTATGAAGTCGTATACGTTCTTCGTCAAAGTGATAACAATACCCGGTTCATAACTTTATCCGAAAGTCCAATAAAGGACGTGCACTGTATTAATCAGGACGAAATATTGCAGGTTTTAAAATAAACTACAATAATGAAATACGTCATTTACAATAAGTGTTTTATTTCAAATTGTTTTTTCTTAACGAGCAATAATTTGATCGATTAGCTTTACTAAGGAGCGATCAAAAAGTTTTCAAATTAGAGTTGGCTGTGAGTGCTGCAGGGCATGTCGTAGCTCTCATGTTACGTACCGGCCGTACCTTGTGTTTTTTTTTTCGAATGTAAACGCAAGCAAAGTAAAAACCGTTTTCAAATAAAATTAAAATAAATACTTGTGTAGCCGACAACTTGCAAGTTACAACAACCAGATTAAATAGTTTTTGTTAGGCGAATAAATTATTTTAATTTGACAGTTGTTTAAATTGTTTATATTTCGTCTGTTCCCGAATTTGAAAACTTTTTGATAACATATTATATTACTATGTTTGAATATCTTTGCGGTTACCATATTCATTGATTGACTAAAAATATCGCGCCCTTTTTCAAATAGCAACATAGCGATCTCTGTAATTGCTATTTTTGACGCCTGTTGCAAAAATAATAGTTGGCGAACTACTAGTATATTACAATACTTACCGTGAATATGACAGGCGAATGTAAGCTAACAATGAATTATTAATGATTAATGGTGCGATTTTTTGTTATTGCTTACCTAATTTGCAAATTTCCATTCTCGTCAATTACATTTTAAGCAAAAAAAAAAACTCGCCTCGAATTACATAATAGTATCTCTAGAATGAATATTCGATCTGCTACCAATTGTTAAACAATACTTTTAAGCTGTCCAATTAATTAACACACTGGATCGACCAATCAGTGGATCCAAGCTTATTACTTATCCATGAAAAATTCTTCCGGCCCATACTGTAGGTAATTACTTGCCTCTAATTATGGGTTAGTACTTATAATTTACTTTGGACCAAATCTTTTCTATCATTGCTCAAAACTAAGAACTTTATTTGCAGATTTATTTTATTTACTGTACCAATTAATAATTATGAATATGATTCAGGGTGTTTTAAATATTGCGAACGCAGGTAAAAGATCTGACTCAGTCAGCAAATTCACAAATACTAATTAGAAGTAAGACTTAATAAATTGTAAATTCTTAGTTCAATACTGGCACTAGATTTGTGAGATCAGAGAAGGTTAATGAATTGAACAGAAGCATCTTCTGGCATGAGGAGTTTCGTATCCTGATGGTCACCAGGATGGAATATTGACACACCTGGAAATCTTGCTATAAATTCTACACAATAATTCTGAATACAATATAAAATGCCTTAACTCAGGAATTTTCTAAATACGAGGGTCATTTGAAATATAATGGAATAAAATTAAAAATCGGTGTAATTCCACTACAAGTCAACCAGGAAGAAACAGACTACTAGAAAAATTAAATATTGAGAGCAGTAGGAGGGAATATGTAAGTAAGTTGAATAAAGAAATTGTAAACAGATAATAAGATAAAACGCGAATCAAGAATGGATCAATATTAAAGAAGGGATTAAGTCGGCAATGGAAGAAGCTATAGGATATCAAAAGATAATAAAGAAAAAAGATTGGTTTAACGAAGAATGTGAGGAAATAATAAAACAAAAGAAAGAGGCAAGATTGAAAGGGCTATAAACTGAAAGAGACGAAGACATGGGGATATATAAAGAAATGAAAAAGGAAACGGCGAAGGTGCGTAAACGAAGTAAGATTAAATGGATAAATATAGCAGTGGAAGAAATTGAGATAAGTAGTATGAATAACAACATGAGGAATACGTATACACATAAACATCAAAAATAAAAAAATTATAACCAGAATAAAAATTAGAGCAATAAAGCGAGGTCAAAGTAAGGTAGAACACTACAAAGAGCAGTTCAAAGAAATTTGGAAAGACCATTTTAAAAAACTACTAAACGAGAGGAAAGCAGAGAAACAACATAATGAATGGGTAGAAGATAAAGAAGGAAAGATACCAGTATCATACATAGAGAATTCGCACAAGTGATCAAAAGAATAAAAACGAACAAAGCATCTGGTGGCGATAAAATATATGGTGTAATGATTAAAGAAGGAGGAAGAAAATTGCAATATACAAACTAATTCAAGAAGTATGGAAAACACGAAAAATGCCCAAAGAGTAGAAAAATGGAGTTATAGGATCCATACTGAGGAAAGGCGACCTAGCAAAATGTCAAAACTATAAGGGAATCACCTTGCTGAATGTAACATATAAAGTATTAACAACACTCATATATTGACAGTTAGTAAAGTGTACTGAAACCCTACCTGTAGGTTAACAATGCGAGATTAAAACATATGCAATTTAAGTAATGAACCAATGAATAGAAAAATTTTACGAATATGATATAAACCACATATGCTGTTCATTGATTTAAAACAAGTATTTGTTATACTCGCCAGGACAAGCCTAAGACAGATTTAAATATTCCACAAACACTAACATAATTGACAGAAACTATGTTGAAGGGATCAACAGCAATGCTCAAAGCATCGGAAGGAACAATCGACAACTTCCAAATCAGCTCAGAACAATATTAGGACCAAAGAAAATCAGTGAGGACAAGTATAGACCCATAATGAATTATTTTGCTATTAGAAGAAATGCAGGGGGAACATATTGTTAGAATATCAAAAGCACAACGTCTGCGATGGTTAGGCCACATAGTTAGGGCTGAAGAGAGTAGAATGATTAAAGTTACACAATGGAAATATACAATACGATGATACAGGGAAAGACCAAAGACAAAATTCAATCCGGATTATCTTTAATCAACTGGTGTAAAATTTTCATTTTGTATGGATGGAACTTATGCAGTTTTAAAAACTTTTTGACAGTGGCCGCCGATACATCACATAGGTATCGCAGCTACATATGAAGCTGATTGCTGAGAATGTACCTTACTACCATTTCACCGACTATCTGAATTTGTTTGTCTTCTAAAATTGCGGGTCGTCCAGGGGTTTTCCTGTTTCGCACGCTACCAGTGTTAATAAATTTTTGCACAAGTTCTTTTAAATACGTCCTCGAAATGGGACGGTCGGGAAAACGTTCATTCAATATTCTTTCGGCTTCGTGAATGTTTCGAATGGCTTCAGCAAAAATAAAAACTGCTTCCGTTTTTTCCTGCAAAGTTCGAACAGTCGCTATAATTATTGTTAGTATCACCGGTTTTAACACTCAATATTCAAACGTGAGCAAACACAATAACTGAGTTAAAGTGACAGAACAGAAAGACTAATTATTTCAATTGTTTTACTTCTGTTGTTTCTACTAACTGACTACTACATTTTCTTTAGCGTTTTGCTTAATATCAAAAACAGATAATTTGGATGTTTTTGAATATATAAAATTTTCCCAAAATTTAGAATTATACTCTACTCAAAGAGACCTATCAAATAAGGTGTCACTCGACCCCATTGCCATTTAAAAAAATATTTTAAATTGGCGCTAAGCCGCCATTTTGAAAGTTATAAAATTTAAATATATACTAAAAAGTAGTATTTAACCTCCCATTAAAGCACATAAAATTTTGTGAAGAAATATCAAGTCGTTCAAAAGTTAATAGGGGAAGGACATTTTACGACCGCATTGTATAATGCTCTAAAGCTAAACTACATAATTCAATGTTTTAAGTATGTTTGCTCAAATACTTCCTGATTATGTGGTACATCTTCTTAACGTATATTATTGCAAATAATACACATAATATGAAAATGATGTACAAAATATTTGATACAAAATTCAACTCTCCCTACCGATTACTAAAAATGCTGTCGTCAGATGGCGTAAAGATTGGAAATTTGAATACCTACCTAAGATTACCTGTCTTTTGAATAGAACGGTGCTCGTTTAGCCCAAAACATGCTCTTAATGTAACAGCAAAGCTCGTAAAAACATTTTTATTTAAAATTGAAATCTTCATGTATAAGTAACCGTAGCGTGTGTAAATTCAAATTTGTTTCATATTTCACAGTTTCTATATAACCTCAGTCATGTTTATGCATAGCAGTATCATATACCATGCTTTGAATAATATGATTCTAATAATTGCTACTGATTATCCTACTTTGAATTCTATTGATTTCAATTTCTTTAAGTTATTAAATATTGTATCTCTGCACTAAGCCTAGAAAGAAGCGCCACCTTACGTTGAAAATGTGTACAAGTGCTTATGAAAACATCCGGAAGATGGCTGATGTATTAATATTTCAAACTTGCAGTTGCAAATATTTACAATGCTGTTTGCGTATTACAAAGTGTAATAATTTGGAGTTATTTAAAATCAGCATTTTGTGATTACTACTAATTTTGAACGCATACGTCAAAAAGTGATTATAATTGGATATATTCAAACACTAATGTTGAGTAAATGCGTTACTTTTATTTTATTATTCACTACACACTACATTATATCGTTTGTGAAGGCAAAAATAAGGTATTTTGAAAAATTAGATCATGCTAAGGAAATAATGTAGTAACAAAACTACATGCTGCAGAAACAATGCTGAAATTAATACCGGTATTCCAGTTGCTTTTACTTTCAGTATTCATACGGTTTTCTGCATTGAATTTGCTCTATTTAGTAATAGTTGTAATTAGGATGTTGCATTTCGAAATTTAATATTAAAATTATATTAATACAAATAGATTTATGCTCAGTATCGATATATCACTACTTTGGATTGCGATATTTTAGTACCTACCATTTATTATTACCGGTGGGCATAGTTGTCGCCCGTAAAAAAGATAATCTCCCTTTCATATGAAATAAAATATTACAGTATTGTTACATAAGTTGTTGAAACAACACAAAGGACACACTTCAAACATAAACTTTAGAAGAACTCTTATATCAGGGTTTATAATATAAATTTTGTTAACTCCTGTATAACCTTTAAATTTTTGCACTGTTTAACTGAACAAGGTGAAGGATACAAGGTAGTAAACATGAACTTATAAAAATATGGGTGCAACCAAGAAATGAATAAAATAAATTATCGAATTATCTAAGTTTTTTCTATGTAAAATAAATGACAAAGTTACATGAAATAAATAGTAAGGTCTAGCATTTTCACCTTTTCACATAGAATCACTTGCTTATCTTTTTCTGGTGTTGGTAAAATTTACTAGATGAAATTAGGATGGCACACCTGTGCCCTGTTGATTTTGAACTTCAGAACGAAAGCCCATCACTTGTTGCTTTTTTTAAGTTCCTCGCAGAACTACTTTGGACTGAGTAGCTTCGTATTCGTGAAATCGTTCGCAAGGTAATTAACCCAAATATTATTTACTGCTTATTACTTCAGATGTGCAAATATACCAATAAACTCATAAATACGTTGCACCTCTATATTTTCTTTTAAAATTGTTAACCCCAAACTTGCTTCACTTTTCAAATTGTTGTTAATTCGATGTTACTTATTTGTTTTAATTTATTTTAAATTAAATTCGATTGCTATTCCAGCTGCAGTTCCGAATTATGATGCGAATATCTTCCAAATAATTAACAGGTGAATTCTACTGATGCTACGTTGATACTCCGCCCCAAATTCTCGATTTTCGGCTAAATTACCGAATTTTATCAATTGTTCACACAGATAAGTAACAAATAACGCTGATTTGAACCGTAACACTTAATAACATAGTTTTATTCAAACGGGATATAATAAACACACAAAATTCTAATTGACTCGCCAGACGAGCGTCTGTTCACGTTGAGATTTTCATGGTAAGTCCCCCTTGTTTTCCTTCTTTTGTTTAACAAGTAAACAACGCAGCATCATAATACGAACAAGAATAAGTACATTTTGCAAAAAAAACATGTGACTTCCTCAACCAATGGGAGAGTAGAATGAAATTAACACAAATTAACCCAATCTTAAGTATTTAAATAACTTTTTGAAAATGTCATTTACATCAGAACGAAAGTTATACCCATATTCCTTACTTAAAAAGGAATGGTTTGACACCTCACACGGCGTATAAATTATTGGTTTAACAAAATTCATATTTATTTTAAACATAAATCACCTTAAATTAATAATATTACCATTAATGATTATCAAAATCATATTAAAATGTTCTTTACACCTATATCCAAATATTACTTAGAAAAAAACATACAATTGAAAGCTCAATTTTCCTCCAAAATTACATGTTAGTTGACAGTTGCCCAACATGATACACAAATCTCACATCTTATTGTTTTCCAGGTGAGAAACCCACAGTCAAGTTTGATTAATACCTCTAATATTTTCATACAATTATTATTACTATGAACAAGTAAAACGAAACAGATAATTCAAAGGCTAGACACCAGATCAACCCAAACAAAATCAACGAAGATGACAAATACTAATTGAACATGACCTTTACGTGGTTCTAAGAATTTATTTTTCAGGTTCAAAGCATAAAATAGCTTCAAGTTATCTATCTATCAAGTTAATTTTCTATTAGAATATCTAAATTAAGGTTCATATAACACAGCAATATACAGGGTGTTAATGAATTGCAGGGACAAACTTGTAGGGATTAAAGTATACATGAAAACAAACATTTTTTGTTAATAAATGAATGATCAAAAATGTTTCCTTTCAGAGATAGAGCTTCTCAAAGATCCATTAAGAAGCGCCTAAATGTAGGCAACTCAATTTACTACCTACTATTTGTTTCCATAACGACGGAAATGAATACAGGATAAATAAAGCCCTCTTTCTGAAAAGCGGGAGTGGGACTTTAAGTCCTAGAAGTTTGTCCCTGCAATTCATTAACACCCTGTGCATATATATATATATATATATATATATATATA
>JABXWE010040837.1:0-16223 GCA_014611495.1 Limonius californicus | reverse complement strand
TGCGTGCTAAATGTAAAACAGCTTAAATGTTGGCAACTGTATAATATGCATGTTGTACGCTCAATGGAAAATATTTTTTCAGTTATTATGGAAAACCATTAAAAAAATATTTATTAGATAATTATTAATATACAGTTCAGTCGACGCTTTAGACAACACCATCTATTAAACAACCCATTTCCACACCACGATGATGTATAGTTTTTTGTAGTATCTTCAATAGACCTAATCTATAGCTGAGTAGAGTAGATATCCATTCTTTTCAGTGCCTAAATACAAATTACGTATGGACTAGAAGAATAATATAACAGTAACGGACAAAAATAAAACAGATTTTAAAATTTTCTGTAAAGTAATGGAACTGCTCTAAATTATTTTTTATTTTTACTGTTGGAGTATGTGCTCGTTTAAAGTTGCAGCCGCTTGCTTGATACCATTTGTTAAATTGTCCACATTGGTCAGTGGTATGAATATATCAAATGTAATAATATATCAAAATTTAAGGGCGTTAGATTAGGTAATCTTTACGGCCGAGCTATAGTACCCCCACGATCAATCCCCCGATCTGGAAAATGTTTTAATCTCGAACCATGATTCCATAATGGGCTGGAGTACCATATTGTTGGTACCCTATATTTTGTTTAATTATCAGAGGAACATTTTTCAATAGTATTTGAAAACCTTCATTTAGAAGATGTAGAAAATGTTCAGCAGTAAGAATATAAGTCTGCCCGTATCGATATTAATGACTTGAACATGAGTTGCATGAGGGTTCTCATCTGCCCACACATGATTGTTATGAGTATTGTAAACACCATCCTGCATAAATATCGCCTCGCCTGTCCACAAAATATTGCCAATAAAATTAGGATTTTCCTGATGTTGATTTAACAGCCAGTCACGGTACTTAACTCGTGCATTATAATCCTGTCGTAATAAGTTTTCATTTTCGTTTTTCGAATTATTGTGTGTACTATTGACTTTGGTATGTATCCAATCCGAGAGATACCACGTACGCTTCTCGTAGGCCCCCATTCAATTAAATCTAACACTTTTTCAATATTGGTCTTACCATAAATGAACGGCCATCATCACCTGTTTTTAGACCAACGCTTCTTCGCTCTCGTAGTCGGTCAGTTCGTTTAATAACTGTGTGGTTTGGATGTCTTCTAGTTGGATATCGTTTAGGATATGGCGTTGCCGCAGTATTACAGTACCCACCAAAGTCTTCAAGAATCCAAATCATGTCAATGTACTCAGCAAATACATATTCCATTAATGCAAGTGGAAGAGAATTTACAAAAAAATAATTGCAAAATATGTTTGACAGCTGTAAAATTCGGAACAGTAGTGTTAAGTTGCTTAGATTTGCCTTGATGCCATATCGAAATCTCGTATTCCAACAAATGTTTGGACCAATAATCTGCAATTTGAACTTGTGAAAACTAATTGTTAATGTTAATATCTTAGATTTATTGATGAAGAACTATTTTCTTCAATAATATCTATTAGTTTAGCTTTAAATACGCAGCAATCTGAAACCTCAAGAAGCTCATCTGAAGAAACTAGGCTGCGAAAAATAAATATTTTAGATGTTTTGTGTTCAGTACGCATTGCTAAACAACGCTATGAGACGTTTTCCTCAATCTATATGACACTCTGTATGTATGAAGTGACCAACAAAAAAGTAAAACTAATTATTTTTCATAATTTTTTAATCGAAAATCAATATGTTATACATCAAGTTATTTATGAAAACGAACTACAATACGATTATGTAAAAGTCGTTTCCCTGAAAACAAAACTATTCAAGAGATTAGAGTTTCTGAACAGAATTCACAAATTAATGTACGTTAAATTACTACCGCTACTCCTACTATTATGAATTATTACAAATTTACACTTAAGGCTGAGTATTTCTCAATAATCTTGCAATGTATAATATTATATACATAGCATCCACACAGTACATTGTTCAAAAATAACGTAAGTTTAGTAATAAATGACTTTAATTAAGTAAATATATTAGCACTTCACCATTGGCCTAATTTTCTCTATTTTCTCTATATATTAAAATCATTTTTTACATCCAATTTAAAACGAAATACGCATATTTCATTTTTACTGAAAACATTGTTACATGTTGCTTTAGAAGTACTTATTTAAAGAGGGACTTGATTGTAGATTGCAATATATTTTTTTAATTTCTCGTAACTGTTTCATAAATGTAAACATTTCTGTGGAAAACGTGAAAAAATTCACACGCCCTCATTTGTTATGGAATTCATAACAATATAAAGACGTTTTGTAACCAATACCAGCACAACAATCAAATTTAAAGCAACAAGTAAATTTATCTTGTACGTACAATATACAATATAAGATCAGATTAACCGTAAATGTTAAATTGTTACCAAACTAAAACACTATATTCACATAGAAGTTATTAAAGGTCTCTATTAAGTTTAAACTGCATGATGACTTCAAGGCGATTTGTAGGCAAGATAGATTCATCATAAAATTCTACACGCATTCTTTATCACGTTCTTCTTTTTCTTATGCTTATTGGGTCTCAAAACTATTGTTCCATTGTGTTGATTTTTGGCCGAGTGACTAGGACTAAAGGCACCTGCAACAAAAAATCGCAATTAGCATAATACATACATCACAGATCTACTAATATTTTGTACTATTCTTAATATTGATTAATATAATTATTTTTTATTTCGTGGTAACGTGGTTAGTTAATGCGCCTTTCTAATCGTATTTGTATTTCCTATAGAAAAACGTACACCGAGACATAGGCTTAGAACAGGCTAATTTTTAATTAATGATGACAAAAACAAAAAACATAAAACTTCTTCTTCTTCTTCTTTTTTACATTATGGCTTAGTCCTGTTTGTTTCATTGCCTCTTTTTCCTATGCATTATTATCTTGCGATGATGACGTCCCACTCTCATACCAACGTTTATGTGGTCTTCCTAGGAGTCGTCTCATGTCAGGGTTCTGTGTTTGAACTTTCTTCTCTAATATATCCTCTTCCAGCCTTTCCGCGTGATCTCTCCAGTGTCTTATTATCGATCTGGTTTATCTAACCACATACTGTACTTTACAGGTCTCATGAATCTTTTCATTACATACCATGTCACGCAAGCTGGTAACGGTTTTTACAGTTTTTATCTCCGTAGCTCTAATAATTTGTCTGGTTTTTGTTATTTTGGTTCTTGTTTCAGCTGCGTATGTTAACAGTAGCCTTACACGAGTTTTACATATCTTGGCTTTACTTTTCCCATTATATATTTGTTGCACCATATGGTGTTACGGAGATTCATATATTACTGCAGCTTTAGTTGCCTGAGTTTTCACTATGCTTTTGGTATTATTATCATTTGAGATATTAGCGCCTAGATATTTAAATTGGATAACCTGCCTGATCGATTTTCTATTGACATCTAGCTTGCATCGTGAGCTTGAGAGATGACCATGTTATGTTTTCTGGGTAGAAATTTTCATGTTAAATGGTTCAGCAGTTGGTTTTAGTCTGAACAGCAGACGTTGTAAATTGTCCTAGTGCTTGGCTATTAGAACTATAGCATAGCCTAAATTGTGCTCTGCAGTTTTCCATTTTATATTCTATGTTCTTGTTTTTAACGCCGTTTATTACCTGGTACATAACACTGTTAAAAAGAGCGGGGCTTAGGCTACCCCTTGTCTAATGCGAGTTGAAGTAGAAATCAATGAAAATAAATAGTACTCAAAGAAGATATACGATGTTGGATCAAATAATATGGTGAATGACCGTGCAGCGCTCTAATCAACCTAAGATTGGATAACCTGTGTGATGAAACGTAAGAACATTGTATATGTTACGGACAAAGACGATAATCTGGCCAATGACGTTATTGGCCGGTCAATCACGATAATGCCCAGCCATGTCGGACATTATCCATAATGACCGGCCACTAACGTTAATGTCCATGTAATTTGGGCAATGTTGATAATTCATAATACGAGCGTACTTTTAACATCGTCGTCCGGGCGATGTCGTCATTGCCCGTTAGACAGCGGCCAGTGATGATAAAATAGAAAGTTGGGTTATGTTAGAGGTACCCACGTTGTGTTTGTGTTGTGTAATTTGTGGAGCACATATTGTACATACTGGAGAACCTCAGCTATTCCGCAAAAAATAAAGAAATCTCCCTTAGAGAAGTTGCAGCTCAAAATAGTATTTTAGGGGGACGGGCGTACAAGCGTTGTCACTGCAAGGGCGATTGTAAAAATAAAAAGTGGGCATTTCGCGCAAACAAAAAAATTTGCAATTCGAAGTGCCACGGATCAGTTCCATGCCATAACAAGAATGATTAATTCAGAGTTCTTTCAATATTATTTGAAAAATTAATATTCATTTTTTAATTTTTTTTAGTTACTTACGTTACCAAGTAAGATTTAATAAGTGTGAATGATATCGTTTCACCTTGCACCTATCTCGACGGTGCACATTTGATAAATAAAAATAATAAAAGAAAACATATTGTATAGTTTCAATAATAAACATGATACCTATATCAACAATCTCCAGCCATTTTTGGCAATTATCGTTAATGACCGGGCAAGGATGTTAACATGAACATAAAATGAAAATATTGACAACATTGCCCGCCCGCAATGGGCCATAACGTCAATGCCCGGCCATTAGCGATATTGGCCAGGAAAAATGGACATTCACGTCATTGTCCGGCCATTATCGTCACTGTCCAATTACCGTTTTTGACCGCAACATATATAAAGGTGAGACTGTTACCCTAAAAACTTCTTACAAATGATTTGAACAAATCGTTGATTTAGTAGTGATTCGAATCAATTGAGGAAGAACAAAGATTAGTTCGCCCTTTGCTTCCGAAAATATCAGAAAGCATTTCAAACGATAGCGAAATGATTCGTTCTAATAGAAGAATTGGCAATTCGAGTACTAGTTGCCCAGTTTAATAAATTTTGGAAGTGCACTTAAACATGAAGGGAGTCTTCTTCTTCTGATTATTATTGTTGTATTCAACTATTGTATAACTATTTTTTCCTGATATGTATTTGAGGTGTTCCAAACATTTTCTGTGTATTTATATCACAACTCCTTCTTTAGCTGTCTGCTCTTTGTTTGTTCCACTATACGACAACTTACAGTTTCAATAATTGGACATCCATTTTCCTTTCTTACAATCTTAAGAGTACAAATGTCTCGAATCACGACTGGACTAGGCTATAGATCATTTTCCACAATGTTTCCATTATGTTTTCTTGGTCTTTCTTGTAGCAGCATCTGATATTTCAAAACGAACAATGTTAGATTTGCTACATTTTGATTTCATTTTCGTTTTCTTGCATGAACATGAGGCGAATAATTGCAAAATTTGTTGGCCTTTTCACCCCGTCTGTGAATTATTGGTTGACGAAAAATTCCTGTGTGCCCCTTTCCGCCGGGTTCACCTAATCTTGCCCCCTGCAACTTCTGGCGCTTTTCAAATATTTTACATAAAAATGACCGCGTTTTGAGTCAATCCTAGATATGCTAGAGGCCATGACGGGGCGTCTAAAAGAACTTTAAAAGATGTTTGTCTAAACTAACAAATGGCAAGAACTTTGGAATAAGTGCTGAGTGAGACTCCTTTGAAGGAAATTAATTAATACATATTATTTGATCACACCTAGTATGTCCACCAGCCAGCTCCTTCCCTAGGTTGCATGTAATAGTATGCGAAAATAGAAACATTTGAACATTTTTAATTGTAACGAACAATTTCTTTTCCACGAGTTTATCTTTTAATTAAACTTGTAGTACTGCGTTCATCAACCTTCTCGCTTAGCACGCAACAACAATAAACTGTAAATAATCTTCAAACATACAAAACAAGGTAAAATGAACTTGCAATATTTATTGCATGTTATCCAAGCGGTTTATTTATCAGATTATAATTTGCTGTAGCTGGAAACAAACGTGGTTGTAAAACTTATTATCGAAACTTGTTCCCAGTTTTATCCTTTTCTGTTCCGCATAAAAACAAAGATGTACATGATTATCTGCGCTGAATGCAAAGCGAAGCCATTAAAATTACATCTTTTCAACTAATTTATAAGCCCGTGCAAGACATCTACGTAAAATTATATTGCAGACGGGTATGTAAATTAAACTGATAAAATTAATCGAGATATTGGAGCCATTCGGTTATTAATCTCGAATCAAGTACAGATACTTGGTAATAAACGTTGCAGGATTTTTTGTACAGTAAAATTAGTTTGCTTATTCAATATAAATTAGCAAGAAAATATTACAATTCTAGATTTTTTGTAATATTCTCCAATGAAAATAGGAAAAAAATATTTATTAAAGGAATATTTTCCTATTAACAGCAATGTACACCAGTTAGTATTCTTGGAGATTTCTTTACGCGAAGATAATTTATTTCTTTTTACAGATTTTAATTATAAAAGGAAAGGGAAATATTGAAAACTAAACCATATGAACTATATTATATATTTTAAAAGTTTCCTTGTTAATATGTACATAATAATAAAGTCAATATGACTGTTCATAGTTGAAGTATTTTCACAGGTTTGATATAAGCTAAACTCATAGCTATTTGAAATATATGGTAACTACAAACAAATATCTCGTTTTGTAATCTAAAGTGTGTAGAAAAGCATATCTACGCATCATTTCATATTTTCTAAATTTCCAAGTTCACCTATTACTGTAGACAGTTTTAATCTGGGGAATACGGGGTGTTCCATAAATATACCGACAAACTTTTAGGGGTGGTAGGTGACATGAAAACAAACATTTTTGCTGCATAAACATATGTCCGAAAACGCTTCGTTTTCGAGATACAGGGTGATGAAATTTGTAAAAAAAATCGTTTTTTTATTCATCTTTATTAAGTTTATTGCATTTTAACGCCAAAGGAAGAAATCAAGCGTTTAAATCGGGAGAACTCGCAGGTCAGGCCACGGGACCTCCTCTTCCAATCCACGAATTTGAACCATAGAATAAATAATTATGTATAGTTGTGCTAGCCAATCAGGTAATGCATCATATATAAATTTTATGACGTCACAACCTTGTATGTGTATGTATATTTAAATTGAATCAGTTGAAAGTAGAACAACAAACAAACTGCGTAATCTCAAATATTTACATTCTAATTTAATATAAAGCAAGTAGAAACCAAAGCAGCTAATAATTATTAAAATAAAAACGTACTCTAGTTGTAGAAGTTAATATTACCTCCCTGATAGCATTTAAAGGTAGAACTGGACCATTATTATTTCGTTCGCGTTCGAAATAGGTTATCAAACTTGCGACAAGTTGTTTCGACGGTGTGCTTAAAGGTTTCGGCATTTTGTAAACGTGTACAAAAATACAATGTAGGTTAGTTCTAATTAGAACTCTTTTTATAGCAGTAAACAAACAAATTATTTACAAGGAGAAAACGAACAACCAACATTCAATGACAGCTGCAATAATTTCTGACAACTTTCTGAAAGCAAAGTATAAACATGTTGCATTTAATACCAACGTAACGATACATAACAATAGTTCTGCTATAAAATATAATACATTTGTATAATTTAATTTGTTAATTATTTAAAAAAACCATGGGCTTTGTAGTAACCTACTGTTGTCCACTAAATTTAAAAAGTAAGTATATAAATAAAGTAAAATAACCTGCAATGACTAATTACATTCTGGATTTTTTAATTTTATGATACCGACACTGCTGCTTGTTGATCATGTGATCTATGAAGTGCATTACTTGATTGGCTGGCACAACTATAGTAGGTAAATTTATTCTTTTAATCCAGTTACCGTCAATAACAATTATCGATGGACATGTCATTGTGATAAATTAATTTGTCATTGAGACAGTGATTACTTGAGTTTAAAACATAATCATGTTGAGTAGTTTATTGTGATAAAACTTGTGTTGATTGTTAATTCAAAATTTTTATTTAAAATGGATTACTCATTTGAAGAACTTGCCGATATGCACCTTGCTTATGGTGCAGCAAATTGTAGTGGTAGAGAAGCTGCACGCTTGTATGAACAGAATCATCCTGAACGCCGGCAACCTCATCATACAACCTTTTCTTCCATACATCGTCGCCTTAGAGAAAGTGGCAACCTCAAGCGTCCCGGTGGTGCTAGACGTCCAAGAATAGCCCGTACAGTAGAGTTTGAAGAAGAAGTTTTACAACGATTGGAGGACAATCCATCTACAAGTGTTCGCGCAATTGCACACAATATGGACTCCCCCAGTACGACGGTATGGCGTGTCTTGAACATCTCCTGTATCCCTACCACTTACAAGGAGTGCAAGGTTTAAAACATGAAGACTATCCACATCGATTAGCTTTTTGTCAATGGTTTTTGGGTCGCGCCTTAGTAGAACCTCACTTCGGGAGAAAAATATTATTTTCTGATGAGGCATGTTTCACGCGCGATGGTTATTTTAATAGTAGAGACAGCCACATTTGGGATGACATGACGAAAATCCACATGCCATGGTCTCTAAAAGACACTAACAAAAATTTTCTTAAACATGTGGGCTGGTATTTTTGGAGAGAGTTTAATAGTTTACTTGCTGCCTGCTCGTTTAAACGCAAACTTTTATCGACATTTTCTGGAAAATGTTGTATCGGGATTATTAGAAAATGTCCCCTTAGACATTAGGGCCAACATGTGGTTTCAGCATGATGGAGCACCTCCACACTTTGGTTTGAACGTGCGCCAGTATCTGGATCAGCGATTTGGCAACCAGTGAATTGGAAGAGGAGGTCCCGTGGCCTGGGCTGCGCGTTCTCCCGATTTAAACCCCCTTGATTTCTTCCTTTGGGGTTATCTGAAATATTGAGTCTACGAGACACCCATTCGTAATGAGGAAGATCTTGTCGCAAAAATAATGGTCGCTTGTGCACAAGTAGAAGCTATCGCTGGAATCTTCCATAGGGTGTGCGAGTCAATGATCCGGCGGTGCAATCTCTGTGTTGAAGCAAATGGTCAACATTTTGAACAATTATTGCAAACTATAATGTTATTAAAATGCAATAAACTTAATAAAGATCAATAAAAAAAACGATTTTTTTTTACAAATTTCAACACCTTGTATCTCGAAAATGAAGCATTTTCGGATATATGTTTATCAAGCAAAAAATGTTTCTTTTCATGTCCCCTACCACTCCTAAAAGTTTGTCGGTATATTTATGGAACACCCTGTATATCAAATTTGCATCTGTTAGATAATCTATTTCAATTGTCTAATTAATGGCCTCATCAACGTAATTTTGGCTTACATAATTTTTGTGCACTAACAATGATATTCTAATACAATAATTCTTAATTCAAAACCACCGTTTTAATTAAGTTCAGACTAGGTTCTACGTAGGATGTAATTTACAACTTATAATGAACCACTATAAATCATAGGTGCAAAGATCCATGTTGATACATGCAAATTTCTCTTTCATTTTGTTCTGCTGGAAGCTCAGAAACGGTAAAACGATACAGTTGAATCAAAACTCCTTAACTAGAGGGCCAGGAGAGCGAAAACATTTGGAAAGTTACGTGAGAAAAACGAAAATAAAAATTGCATACGTTAAACTACAAATAATGTAATGTTATTACTGAGAACAACTGGCAACGATTTCTCTAGCAGAACTATAAATATCTTTCTGAATGTGTTTCAATATTCAGCATCCACTAATTGATATTTTTGGTAATTGATTTTCGGGTTCCAATTGACAAAGGAAATAGTTGATGAGGATAACAATCACCGAGTGCAGGTAGTGTCTGTCAAAGATGTTGTTATTTGATTAAGCGAGATTTAGGATTCGGTTTTCCAAGCACCTCTTTGCATTCAGATATTTGGCCCACATACACCCTATCTATGAATTTTGCCTATCTGGGGTAATTCCAACTTCAGTAGAGATTTAGATCGTACCACGCACTATAGTGACATGGAACCGACCGCTTAACTTTTTTGGCCGGGTTCGAACCTCCGTCCCTTGTATCTATAGGCAAGCGCGGTAACCACTAGACCACCGAAGCCAACCTATCAAAAATGTAAACAAAGGCCTTGGACGTGAAAACGTATGTCAAATTCCATGGTTATGTAGTAATCTTCGTGAGGCTAAGAAAAATAAATTTTCACAGAATAAAGTAAGCATTATCGACGGTGATGAAAATGTCCATCGCCCTCTTGATTGCATGTGCGTACTCTTCGTTTCACCGTATAATGGCATTTCGCAAAAGTTGTGGCATCTTGTTTACTTCTTAGCACATTGCTCTGATTCTTCTTAAGATAAATTCTTCCACGTTATTTACTGAGGTTTTAGAAATTGATATTTTTAGGAATGGCCAAAGGAAATCTTAATGGTATTATGTGACACAAGCGAGATGGCCAGGCTATCGGTGTATTCCTGCTTATCAAACGATTGTTCAAGATTTCTTGCAGGTCTGCGATTGTTTCACGAGCTGCATAGGTTGTAGCTCCATCCGGTTGGAAGAATTAATTTTGCAACTCGTCGTCATATAACATGATGAAAGGTTGAAGAATTACTTCGCGATCTCTGCGCAGTCAGCCTGTCGCTGAAAAATATTGTAATCGTCCTCGGCTCAGTAGTATATATCTATTTTCTCCGTATGAAGTGTTTTCTCCCCCTTTCTCACCCTGCATGTTTACATGAAACCGTGATTCATCTGCGAAAGAAGGTTCGTAAAACATATCATCATTCACGTTGTCCAGAAACCAACGATACTCGTCTTCTCATAACCGCGTAGTATGTAGAAGCTAGTGTACAGCAGTTAACCAGTAAGGGAATATGTGCAAATCCTTTTTCATTATGAGTTGACAACTTCTATAAGAAAGGTCAGCCCGGAGTAAAGCCGTAGGTGCGTTGGTAACAATTTGTCTATCATTCTGAATATTTTCTTCATTCCGCTTTCTAGGTTGAAGGCTGCCTTTTTTCCTTGTTACAAAGACAGTTTCTCGAAATAACTGTATATAGTTTTACGCAGAGTAAAAGGTGTGTTGTAGTCCATGAATGGGTCTTGATATTCTTTCTGGAAATTCTCCAGACAGCCATGAATCGAGTACTGCAATACATCATCAACTTTTTGACCATTGCAAAAATAAGCCTCACCTATAAATACTTTTTGTTGCACAAAGAAAATTTTTGTGAAATTATTACATTTGTAAGTTTTAATATTTTCATATTGACATATTATATCGTAACTTTATTTATTTGTTTACGAATAGCGTGAAGTTAGCCTCACGAAACATACTACACAACCATGGAGTTACGACATACGTTGTCACGTTCAGGGTCTGTTTTAATTAATTTATTTTTATCGTTGTTTGAAATATCTTCGTTTCTTTTAGACTACACTTTGTTTGATCATAGTTCTTACCATTACCAACAAATCCACAAGGAGGTAACACATTTTAGCCGACTCAGATGTCAGTGCTACTTTCAAAATTAAAATAAGAGTAGATACTGATCATCACAAACCTACGATCAACTTTCTGAAACAGATTCTTAAGCACAATTTGTTCATATTGCAAAATACCCATTTAATGTTAAGGGTAAATGATTTATTCGTTTTTCTGCATGTGAATGATTCTTCTAGATATTGCAACAACCAATCCGGCAAATTGACAGCGGCTACTAATTTTTTCTACTTAGTTAATTTAACAGTATTTATAAATTAAAATATATCTAAACTTACTGATGGTGACGGGGTGGTGGCCGTTGGGAGGAGAGTAATAATCGTCGCGCGGATCTCGCAACTCTGCGAGACAACGCGCGGCTAGATGTCGAAAGACGGCGGCAACGTTGATGTCCTCTTTTACAGAAGTTCGCAAAAGACGGCATCCTAACGCTCGAGCCAACAGCTCCGCTTCTTCCCTGAAAATAAAAAAAGAGAAATGAGACATACGTTTCGCTTCAACTTTTATATACTTCAAATGATACTGATTAGGTTTGTTTTCTTTATTTTTGAGTATACCCTGCTAGTTCATGGAAGCAATGTTACATACAAATCTAAGCGAGACAAGAACATGCGTATAGTGCATTTGTACCACTTCGGATATAACCGAAAGTGATATCAACTTCTGATTTGTAAATGGGTTTGTATATTTTTATTCTATGTTCGAAATGTATGTAAAATAGCTTTGCAATGATATCCACTTGAATATTTTTGCTAACCCAATTAATTAACCCAATTTAAGTATTGAAAATGTTATCTGTTTACAAAGTCGTTGTATCCAAGGACAGTAATATATTCTCCCATTCTTTATTGGCATCGTCACTAAGCTCTGGAGTTTATCAGATGGGCTTTTTCATAAAGTCTCTAAGAGCCCGGGATTATATTTATACACTTTACGCATTTATATAAAAAACGGTCAAGAGGAGTTATATCTAATGATATAGCAGGTCATTCTGTAACTTTTCGCTTTGTATCTACCCGCGGAATGACTTGTCCTCCAAATATTTTAAAAATTCCCGCATAATATAGAGACGCATCATTCCGAAGGAAGAAAATACTCGTCTGAAGATCAAGATCTTCATGCTCTGACAACAGAACTGCCAGGGCCGAAACCAGTTTATCTTTCTTTAAATTTTAATGTTCAACCAGTCAAAGAAGTGGTAACCCAAAACTCTGTCGCCAATTATCCCACACCACATGTTAAGATTTTGACAAAGTTGAGTATGCACTTTCATCATTCTTGTGTCCAATCATCATCATTTTAGAATTTAGACCATCATCATTCACTTTAGAATTTAAGCTTCCCCTAGTTTTCTCAATTCTTCTTGATGTCTTCCTATGTTTAACCAATTTGACCAGCACTCCTGCACCCATCCAGCGAATGTCAGGACGTTCTGGTGGTATATTTGTTCTTGTCCTCTATTCTAAAAATTTGAGGGTCTACCTGCCATCGGTCATTATAGCGATAGTTCCTGCCCAATTCAAAGTAAGTGATGCCATTTTCTCTACCACGACATGTTCCTTGGTTTGATTTCTTATTGCTTTATTTCATATTTTATTTTACAATTTGATACCTAACATAGCTCTTTCCGTAGATTTTAGTGTAACATGAAGTTTATTGGCAGATGTGTTTTATACCGACGCAAAAACTGACATACATTTCAAATTGTTATTCGCTAAGTTGATTCCATTAATCATCCGTGTTGATCTACCTCATGCACCATGTGATTTTTGTAAGGATGATATTTCCGTTTATGAAATTTCCTGGAAATTGTAGATAATCAATGGCAAACTTTGAATCCGTCTTCTGAGTGTAGAACTTAGATTCTTCCTTGCTACCGATAATACGTTGCGCTGTACATCTTCACCAGTTGATAACCGACTAGATTTGAATAGACTACTTTAATTGTATTCATCATAATTTGATAAATATGTATTATAAAACCGTTAAGAGCAAATATTTCGAATCATTAAGTATCCATATATCCATTAGTCGCACCATTATAGTATTCCTTATTTGTGAGGTCATAAAATCGAAGTGAACATAATAAATTATTTGACGATCCGTAAGTGCGTTATTCGAAACGGAAGGTTATAACTTATAAGTCTGTTTGAGTTGTTTCTTTTATTCAGAAGGAATAGGTCGTGTTGAACACTGTCGAGTTGTAAAGACATCACATTTTGAGTTCCTGATACATTAAAATTTTGTTTTATGTTTATTTCTATGAAATCGTATCTATTTTAGAAGAAATATTTTACTATAATATGGTTTGGATTTAACCTTTTATAAAAGAAGATACTTCTGCGAGTAAAATAAAAATTATAAAATAACGATTTAAAAAAAACTCTGCAGAGTGATTCTAACACTTGTACGAAACTTTTTACCATGTATCATCATCATCATCATCATGCAGTCAATCGCGTATACTGTTGGACATGAACCTCCCTCTTTGTTTTCCATTTTAGTCTATTTTGTGCTGTTTGCATCCGATTTTCATTGTAATATTACTTTCGTCCATCGCCTGTCCTGCGTTTTTGCTACGTGTCCGGCCCAATTCCATTTCAACTCTGCTATTCTTTCAATTACATCCTTCACTTTTGTGGTCTATCAAATCTGTTCATTTGGTACTGGTACATTACTCGCTCCCTCGTTGTGTCAGCCTTAGTTTATTGACTGGTTTTTGAGTCAACGTCGAAGTTTCCGCTCCGTATGTTTGCACTGGTAGAATGCATCGGTCGTATACTTTACGCTGCAGGCACATTGGTATTTTGCTCTTAACCACGTTTCTTAGTTTACCAATGTAATACCCATGTAATACTAATTCTCCTCTGTATTCGTAGGTTTGGTTGTTCCTGCCGATTTTGCCTCGATATTCGTTATGTCGAGGCATTTTCGTAAACAAAACAGAAATTAAAAATACAATTTCTATAACACCAAAGTATTTAATTGACTTAGCATTGTTCTTTACTGTCGGTCACAAGCACTACCCATTGTTTTTATGATCATGGTTACCTGATAATTGCACTTCGTAACGACAACCCAAAACTTGGACAAGCATTTTAAGGCAAACGGTTGCCTTTACGCTTATGAACTAAGAATACCTTATTTTCGTAATTTTTAATCCTCTTTCAAAAAATAACCTAAAATTTTAAAATCTTCCACTAATAACAAAGTTGGAGCTAATGTAAAACTTCAGTGGTAGGTTAAGTGCCTCTTATGGTCAAGTCTGGTTAATGAAAACAATTCTGTCACTGTATTGGATAATAGTAACAACATGTACCAAATTTCAAAGAAATATCTTCAGATTTGTGGAAATTACAATAAAAAGAAATAATAAAAAATTGAACTTTAAGGCCCTGTAACTTCTTAAGGAAGGACTTTCTGCCTAAGGTATATTAGGTTCAATCGGTTTATTTTTACCTAAAGAATCTATGATTAAACGCTGGCCCATTCCTGAGACACCCTGTATAATGTTATTTAATAGAGTTTCGAATAGAAATGACTATTTAGATACATACACCTAATTTACAAGTTTTTCATCATATTTTGCACTTCTGGGTCAGATTTCATCAACTTTTTTGCACTCAACTGTACATTTCTTGACTGGGAATTAAGCTTGGACTGTTAGCTTTCCAAAATAACGAAGTTTATCAATATTTGACAAGAAACAAAGAAGATATTTATAAGTGAATTGAGTAAAAAAAAACTTTCAATCGCTCCATCAGTAAGGGTGCCGAATTTGAAAAAAAATACTAGGTTATTAGGAGTTAAATAAACCTCAGCTATACGTGATTAAGTTTTTAGAAGCACAAAAATTTAAATTGAATTCATTAAAAATTTTAAGACTGTAAATTTATTTTTGACAATTCATTATGGATTCTGTACATAAATACAGTAGGATAAAAATTATAACACTTTACACATATTCAGAATAAAAATGTTACACAATTTTATTAATTTACACTTTTTTAATTAAAATTTCGGACTTACAGACAGCTAAAATTAACGAGGTAATTTAGTGAGTTGACGTGGGACTGGAATTAATGGGTCTGTTAATTAGGGAAATCCAAGCATTTCGGTATATTTTTCATAAAGCGGGATTTTCTGTTTTTTAGGTTCTAGCTAAAGATATAAGAAAAAATGTAACACGTAACCTGTCTTAGAACGGAATTAATTTATAATGAGGTCCTTGACAGCGCCCTTCTTAACCATCTCAAAGTTTTATTTTAAATATATTACACAACCATTAAACAAGCTGTTTCGAAATATATAATGAACACATTGGAGCAAGAAAAATGCGGGTTATAAATTGCATTTAATATTTTAATTTGGAGAGCTTTGAAAAAAAAATTTCAATGTGTATCGTTATCATGTGTTGTAACATTTAAATAGTCGTTCACTATCTTGCATGATGTTTTAAGTGCAAAAGGTTAAAATAGGAATTTCCCTATTTACCGCATTTATCAGCTTGTTATTATCAGTTCTTACGTAACATACAAAATTTCTGCTGCAATCTTACAGAAAACAAGATACATATCAAGTTTGTATATTTATATTTAATTTTTCTAAAATATACTGTTTGTTTTTCAGGATCTATATTAATTATTGAAAAATAAGTAGATACAAATTTGAAGAAAGTAAATCGAATGAATTCTGAGAATCTCTTTATCAAAATTGGTAATATA
>JABXWE010040835.1:0-16111 GCA_014611495.1 Limonius californicus | reverse complement strand
ATATGTTTTATTCTAAAATTATATTTTTACTTATATTTCGTGAGACACTTATATTCTTCTAGGCGGTCCAAGAAAAAGCGAGTACCTATAGTCAGTCAAAAATTGAATATTTACACACTTAAAAATAATTTAACTTATAACTGTTAAAACACAATAAAATCTATATGACAACATACTTACAACCTATATCTGGTAAGTCTGATTTTTTTTTGTTACAGGGTGTATAAAAATTATTTACTTTGTTCCAATACTTTACATATTCAGGTCTACATTTTAATACAATTTATTGTTTTCAAGTAGTAATTGAAAGAGATTAAACTACTTAAATCGGTTTCCATCTGCTTGCGACTTCCGGCTTGTACTTAACATGCGCGTCCTCTTAAGTTGAGTCATTACTGAAGACTATTTTTGTAATAACATTTTACGATATGTTGTCATCACACGGGTTCGTTAACGATTTGCTACTTTTTGGTCTATTTAAATAAATGAGCCAAAATATGGAAATTTTTATTAAAACTAGTTAAATCAGTATTAAAGAGTTTTAAATATTAGAAATTAATTATTTATGTATATACAAAGCATAATTCACATATCTGAAATTAATTCCTGGTATCTGAAATTAATTTAGCATATTAGAAATTCAATATAGTTTTCACCATATATTTTTTTATCATACTAATATTTTTAGTTTAAATACATAAATGACTTTAAAACATTTCTTCTAATATCATCATACCATTCCCAGTTGCCTGCATAATGTTACACAGTAATTGCGCTAAGTTAACAGTGTCTAATAATATCACCGTCACTATGGTATCACATTTTCCTTCTAAACTGGATTTTATATCTTAAAAATTTACAATTTATTAGTATGTGGGCTTGTACGTGAAATATTATTTCTCAGCCTTGAAATTAATTA
Organism: Limonius californicus; assembly: GCA_014611495.1. Taxonomy (NCBI): domain Eukaryota; kingdom Metazoa; phylum Arthropoda; class Insecta; order Coleoptera; family Elateridae; genus Limonius; species Limonius californicus. The sequence goes on along the minus strand of JABXWE010040835.1, from coordinate 15,192 downwards.
ATCACGAATTCTACTTACAGTAAACAGAAACATATACTGATTTCAAACCACAAATGGTTTAGTTTCCAAATTAGAAATACTGAAATACATAAAGAAATTATTTTATTTATTAATATGAGGACTATATTTTCATCATCAAAGCAATACAACTAAAATTTTAAAAATCTTTATTGCGATATTAGAATTAAAAAATGGATATCCATATTGAAATACAAATACACTTTACCTTTGTAAAATTTCATCGACGTATTTAAAACTTAACCCTTTTAGACGTGGTGAATGAAAACAGTTTGCAGTCATATGTAAATTCAGCTTGTAAAATCCAACCAATTAAAAAATGTTTAACAATATGTTATTGCCATATTGAAAACTTAGCACAAATTAGAGACTTAAACCATATTGAAATTTCACATATTACAAATTAATTGCACATATCAGAAAATAGTTTCACACATATTTTTAATGGGAAATCGCAGATAGAGCAGGACCAAACAGACCAGTTAGCAGGTAGCATGTAATCTCTGAACAATAGCGTTGGTGGTTGTTAGTCTGTGGTCAGGACCGCATTTAACTTTGTTGGCAATGGCAATAAAATCCGGCGATGCAACTTTTTATTGAAACTGGATATGATTATAATATGTAATAAAAGTCATGGTATAAAACAAACGCCAACTAGCCCGAACACAAAACTGTCATCTCAGGAAATTAGAGAAAAGTCTCCACTCGTGGCCACGACTCGTCTAAAAAGTTGAAACGTTAAAAAAAATTAACACATGCAAATTCTTTCAACCCTCACTTTGCTATAATGTCATCGTAACCTTTACACTGATGGCACGCTAAAATGCCCCCGGGCAGCTACCCATCTGGTTCACAGACTGCATTCACCTCAACCTGGTTGATACAGCTCTCCGTGGACTGCCGGCTCTTCATCGTTCTTTACCATTTTTTATTTGCGACGATTAAAACCACATTTCGTTTGATGATGCTGTATTCTCCTTTTTTTAAATATTAATTTTTTTATGATACTCCAAAAAAAAACAAAAGTAATCTCTAATTTAAAATTAAGCAATCGTTGACCGGCAGGGAAGAGATTATTTTGATACAGCAAACACGTCTTGCCCCGACGGCGATTCAAAGAGGAATGAAATAATTATTTAATCGAATTTTGAAGCTTACTTTTACTTGACCACCAATGAAATTACAAGGTTTATGACAGATGGGAAAACTATCAAGTTATCAAACCGCATTTTTAAATATTACCAGTCTACACAACACTAGACCGCGACTTCAGCCTTACATCCAACATCCTGAGAGTTTTCCTCATCTTTTACATACCATTATCTACTAAACGCACACCCGATCATAATGAAATTTTAAAATGGCACTTATGCTCGATTAGCATTTAAGCCCCCCATTATAATATCACAGCAATATATTATAAAATATTATAATAAAAGTATCTAGGTAAGATTAAATTAAAATTACCGGATGACCGACCATCTATTCCCTAAATATTGTTGAATATCTTAACGTTATAATGAGTGCTGTTGTCCACTAACGATGTATGTTAAATTTGTTTTGCCATATGAATCCTTTGTTTTGGAAAATATGCTAATTTGGTTATTGCTCTGGGTAAATTCTGGGTCTGATTAGAGATGCTGCTTGTGAAAATGATAAAAATTGGAAAAATTGCGTGGAACACATCGTTAAGGTTGAACAGAAGTATGCTGCAAAATATGAAATCAAACTTTTAATAATTAATTTAGGATCTAATTCATCTTTTGATACCTCAGAATTTAGTGACATCGAATCTGAGTAAATTAAACAAATAAAATAAAATGTAGATTTGCGTTTAATAATATTAGAAACGCGTGTCTAATGTGTATATTATGTAACGGTTGTATAACATATTTATTTATCTATTCACAAATTTTCCTGAATACGTTCCTGCAACGACCATAACACTTGCAGCTTATCTTTAAGTCAACAGCTTAACATTCACTACTAAAACTTTGGTCCAACTATAGTATGTTTTAACTATTTGGAATAAGTAGTAAAACGACTTGCAAGTACTGATTATTTATTCAGTTAGTCATATAATGCAATTGTGATACAGGAAATGTAATAAAGATGGCACTAAAACTTGCAATGTTTTTAAAAGTGTTTGCAAAATGTCCTATTACAAATCCTACAGTTTCAGATAGGCATTTAAGTTATCCATAGTACTGCAATTTGAAAATCATTGAAAAGTCCATACAGCAAAAAAAACCTTTGCTTTGATTTCGAGCAGCTTACGGATTGAAGCCGTTCAAGATAATTATTCTCTCAAAGGGTGTATCGTAAATGAACCTATTGTTCTATTGAAAACGGTGCAATGCTCTTCGTAACAAAAGGCACTCGGTTGCTGTATAGCAACTATTATACAACAGATTTGAAACGTTATCCATCAAACCCGACAAGGGCTTTTTGTAAGAAAAGAAATACTCCGATTATTTATCTGAAATGCCTTTATATACGTTCTGAAACCCACACGCTTCATTAGCTCGAGAAAGGGTGCTACATACCTCTTATATAATACACTTCTTTTCTGTTTCAGATCCGATTTAAAAGTCGTATCAGATGCAATCCAGAGCAAGAGCTTGAATAATTTAATAATGGTAAGTTGTCCAAGTTTGCGACTAAAAAGTTTTAATTTAAGTGATTTTAAAATATTCCAGTTTTTTATTAACGACACGAACTTTGTCGATCTACTTATTTAAAATCAATATCCCTCCACAGTTTATGCGAAATCTGAATATATAATTAATAAATGCTTGTTAATTAGCGCTAATTGCTAAATAACACAGGTAAAAATCCGGAAGCCATTAATTCAATCACTGAATATTTTATTTTGCTAACTGAATTATTTTAAAATACAACCGCGCTTTCGGGAGAACCGATAATTGGGGAAGGTGAAATTTAATTACCTAAAAAAGTGAAAACTCTCCATCAAAGCCGAAATAGCAGGCAATTCCAACAATAGAGTATCGTTGTAATTGGTTCCTTTGAGGTTTATGGAAAAGGTAAATTGAAAACTCGCGGAAACTTCGCTGCACCCTCCGATATCCACAATCTCCGAGAACAAAAAATTTGTTTGATTAAAATTTAATTGGTTCGAAGAAAGAAAGTACTTTTAGGATTCTTTTATACTGTTAAACCTTTATTGCAGCTTTTTTTTTTTAAAGAGCCATGCTTTCAAGTACATGTGTAGTATTTTTCTTATACATCTCGATTTTACATAGGCAACCACTAGAACATTACGACTGTGTCATTTCAGATTCGGAACAATAAAGTATTTAAATACTGCAACAACTTGTAGCTCATTTCTTGATCATATAAAAATATTTTAAACGTCATAAAATTACAAACTGTTAGTACTGTTTGGGAAAGTTTTCATTTGCTGAGCTTGCATTAATTGATCGATTTGTTCGGTCAATTAATTAAGTCTGTTGTAGAAAACCGTGCGGTTATAATGGTTGCTTATGTCATACAGGGAATTTGATTAAAGTTTAATTTGTTTGAATAAAGATAGTACTTACAAGATTCTCGTTTACGATTACGTTTTTATTTCAAAATCACGTTCCTATAATGAGCATGTATAGTGTTTTTCTTACAATATTCGGTATTACGTATGCAACCAGTACTACAACTAGCAAATTATTTTAATAGACGGTAGTATTGAAGTATTTTTTAAATGTTACATGCAGGTTGGCCCCCGAAACACGAAACCTTAATTTTTCGAAAATCGCCCGAGCCCGACAACTTAATTTGCCAGGGGACGTTGTATACGACTATTTCCGTTCACTTATTCAAACCAAAATTGGAGTAACTTTCACCCTAAAAAAATTTAACGGCAATGGATATCAAAAGACATACAATTTTAAAGCTCGATGAATTTGCTTTACAGTAATGTTTTTATTTTTGGGTACTAAATACTAGTTTCCGCAAATACAGTCCAAACTCCAGTGTACTAAATGTTCGAAATGGGCACCACCAGTGTCCATACACTAATAAAGATTCTATTCAAAATGGCGTCGCATATTCTGAAGCATTCGTGCAGTGATTAGACGGCATTCGTTGATTATACGTCATTTTTGGATTCCGAGCATTTGTTCCCCGGGAAATACAGTCCAAACTTCCAGGATAGTAAATATTCGAAATGAACACCACCAGCATACATACAGTATTAAAGGTTCTATCAAAACATCATCGCATATTCTGAAGCATTTGTGCAGTGATTAGACGGCATTCGTTGATTATACGTTATTTTTGGATTCCGAGCATTTGTTCCCCGGGAAATACAGTCCAAACTTCCAGGGTAGTAAATATTCGAAATGAGCACCACCAGCGTACATACAGTATTAAAGGTTCTGTCCTAAACGTCATCGCATATTCTGAAGCATTTGTGCAGTGATTAGACGGCATTCGTTGATTATACGTTATTTTTGGATTCCGAGCATTTGTTCCCGGGGAAATACAGTCCAAACTTCCAGGGTAGTAAATGTTCGAAATGAGCACCACTAGCGTACATACAGTATTAAAAGTTCTATCCAAAACATCATCGCATATTCTCAAGCATTTGTGCAGTGATTAGACGGCATTCCTTGATTATACGTTATTTTTGGATTCCGAGCATTTGTTCCCAGGGCAATACAGTCCAAACTTCCAGGATAGTAAATATTCGAAATGAGCACCACCAGCGTACATACAGTATTAAAGGTTCTGTCCAAAACGTCATCGCATATTCTGAAGCATTTGTGCAGTGATGAGACGGCATTCGTTGAGTATACATTATTTTTTGATTCCGAGCATTTTTTCCCGGGGCAATACAGTTCAAACTTCCAGGGTAGTAAATATTCGAAATGAGCACCACTAGCTTACATACAGTATTAAAGGTTCTGTCCAAAACGTCATAGTATATTCTCTTATGATGGGCCACCCTGTATATAAATAGAGCTACGTAATCTACTACAATATTTTTAGATGTGATGTTTTCTCTGTGAGACATACAATTGTCATCCTAATACCATCGTTTCTCTCCGAGTGTCATTATACGTTGTCGTAAATCTTGTAAAGAATCGGGCTGGGTTGCATAAACTTTATTCTTTAAATGATCCCACAAAAAGAAATCTAGCGACCTTGCGGACCATTCGATAGCGGCTCTCCATTGACCATTGACTCCAAATACTATAGAACAGCCAGTGCATAATGTGGATGAGCTCCGTCCTGTTAGAATATCGTAGTAGCAGTTAACATTGAATCAATGTTGTCTTGTAACAATTTCAAGTACATCTGTCCAGTCAAATTACCATGTAAGAAAAACGGACAAACGAGACCAAACATACCAACCCAAGCATTTAATTTTTCGGAGTGTTAAGTACGCGTTTCGTGAAATATCCTCAGATTAAAATCTGACTAATAGCGACAAGTATGGGTATTGACTGTACCATTTACGAAAAAAAGCGCATTCGTCGGAAAAAAACAGACGCTAAAAAAAATTTGGAATATTTATCGCTCGTTCACTTATAGTCTCACAAAATAGCAAACGGAGGCCCAAATTGTCTTTATTAAGATGTTTCAAAATTCGGGGAATACTGATTCGATTATTGCCCGATACAATAGCCAATTGCCTTGTACTCAACGTAGAATCGACAACAACATGGCCCAGAACCGCTACATCAACCTTTTTTCTGTCTTACCAGATTTTAAAATTTCGCTTTTTATTTGCGACAGACCCAGTCTGCCGATATTTTCTCACTAACACTAAATATACTTGCGATTCACATGCATGTTGCTGGTTGAACAATGGCAATGACGCTTCTACTGAAATTTTTTTTGTTTCCGAAGAAAAAGGAAATTATTTCAACTCTTTCTGAAATCGAATATATCATTTTAAATGTTCAAAGAAAACGATGACAACTACACAATACAGTGCGGTGCTGACGCAAAAAGACGTTTAAATGTTTACGCCAACGTATGATCAACCAATGCCGTCTAATCATTCCAGAAATGCTCCAGAATATTTACTACCCTGTAACTTTGGTTAGGATTTCCGCGGAAACTAATGCTCGCAATCCAAAAATAAAAACACTATTGTAAAGCAAATTCATTGAGCTTTCAAATGGTATGGTCTTTTGATACGACTTATCGTTTAAAATGTTAAAAATCACCCCAATTTTGGGGTTGAAGATAGGTGAACGGAAATAGCCGTATCATATGTCCCCCTAGTAAATTAATTGGACTGGTTTGGGCTATTGTTGCTTTATTTATGAAACATATCAAAAGATTTTATTGAAAAAATCAGGCAAAAATTGCAAGTACCATTTAAAACAACATTTCCTTACTATGAGTTTATTAAATGATTAAAATGTTCGATTAACCCTGCTGTTGTAAAACATATCGTACTCTTATGATGGTTGTCTGCGTAATACAGGGAATTGATTAATTTGAAGAAAGAAAGTACCTTCATTGGAAACTTTTTTTAATAATTTTTGTTAGTATGTTATTGCTACTATTATGTGTACGTACTACTATTATTTCTTTTTATAATACATAGATAGGGTTCAATCAATAGAATAAATTTAGAGAATATTTACAACTGAAACTGATTTTGGACATTACCGAAATACGAAAGGGAAAACATAAAAATCGCTTACTACTTGGCCATAGGGATTATCCCGCCTTTTGCAGATAGCCCACGCAATACGTTCCAAATTGAACTTTTTATTAGCAACTGAGCTTTACCTTTTTTATTTTTTTTTGCTAAACCAACTGTGCAAGCCTATTCAATTTACATGACTGACAGCGACTTTTATAAATCACTGCGTGCCCTAAAACACTTTACTGTCCGCTGGACCTCGCTTTGAAAAATCGAGGTACATTAATTTCTACTATGCACACTTTTGAAAATTTCCGCAGCTTACATAGATGAGCGTGATATTTTTATATAACAATCCACAGGGGAATTATTATCTGCTCACAAAACTCGTCAACTGCCACCATTAGACTTTCAAAAAATTTAAAGATTCTACATAGAAATTAAGCATTTTAACAGTGTTTTACTAATATAGAATATTAATGGCAAAATATTAATTGTAAAATTAGGTTATGTTACTGTGGTGCAAATTATAGGACCATAACTGTAAATTTTATATTACATTTTTATCAATCACAATATTAATATTAGTATTAAACATACAAAGTAAATTAAGAAGTAAAATATGAAGAACTAGTTTTTCAAATTCAAAACTTCAGTGCTACCAAAATCGATAATCGAATTATTAATTATACTAACTTCTAGGTAATTTCACAGAACACGAATTTTATAAGCGAATACTACAGTGGTATGGAAAAGTTCTGCATCAGTTGCACAAATAAGATAAATTGCAGTTTCAACCCATTTTGTTTGAATATTTTTAATTTCATCATTGCATATATAATATAGGGTATATCGGGGTATTATGAGCATGTTAAGGAAATACTTAATTTTTTGGTTATTTTTTATAGTTTGTTAAAAACAATGGGTGTGTATATCGCATCTAAATATGTGTTATTGATATCCAAAAGCTTTCACTTATATTGTCTTTAAAAATCACCCTGTATGTGATTTGTAAAAATTGGGGTTTGTGCTCATATTACCTTGCATCTGGTTAATATGAGCACTAGCCAGGGAAATATGAGCACACATGTAATTATTTATATTTATTTAACTTTAATACAGGTTTGCACCAAAAATAAAAGGCTGCAATTATTTATGTTTATTGAACTTCGACACAAGTTTACATAAAAAATAAAAGGTTGGTTAAGAAAGAAATATAGGCTAAATAATCAGGTGCACAGGTCGCAACGGTGTATTTTCGTTTTTGCTGTAACTCCTGCGCATTCAACATGTGCCTATCATTGACATGCCATATACTTGATCCAGTTACCTCCTGTATTTGAAAATGATTCTCCACAAAAAAGGCAGTCTGCATCTTTATCGTTTTGATTTTCACTTCTTTCCGTTTTCTTCTTAGATTCCCTTTTATTCAAGTTTCTTTTTGGAACAGGAATCTTCTTCTTTTTTCCTGCATTTTCCATTAATTCGTTCTTGTAGGGACTCTCTGTTACTACGGTTGAATGGGCTATTTTGAGTTTCTTGGCACAAGTAGGTGCTATTTTCCTGATAGGAACTGGAATAAGATCTCTAAAGGAAGATTAGATGTAGTAGCTAGTTCTGGACTTTCATCGACTGAAGTCCTGCAGCAATCCTGTCATTTTTCAGGAAGTTTAAGCATATTCCGATATTCAGTGGGTGTTTGAGGTAGTGTGACTTCTAAGTTTTCAACATTAGTCTCGGTATTGTGAAAAACTCTATCAGTTACTTCAGATGCAATAAAGTCTTCTTCAGTAAATAGACGTGGATTAAATGGATGTATTCAAGTTTTTCTAAATCCTGAAAGTGCATTTTTCATAGTTGCTCCTTTACCATACGCCGTATTAAACAATTCTGGAATAGGTATTCTTTTCTGAGACAATTCTTTCAGGATGCTCAGTCATCCAAGTGAAACTGCTTGATCATAAAAAGTGTTTATACTCTTAAAAACAGCCACATGAAGTGGCTGTAACTTATACGTGCAATGGGAAGGAAGAGACAGAAGTATAACGTTGTTCTGTCTCGCTTTTAAAATTACAGACAGGTTCTTCGTATGGCATGTATGGTCATCGAGAATTAGAAGCACTGGTTGGCGACGAACATCTGGCCTTATAATTTTTATAAAATGGTCAAACCATATTCCAAACAATTCCTCAGTAATCCACCCAGATGAGTTAGCAACTCCAATTGCACCTGGTGGGCCTTTGTCAAGAAGGTCGGGACGCATTCTCACACTTGGAAATACAAACATTGGTGGGATGAACTAGTCAACTGCGCTGATACAGCACATGACTGTAATATTTTTACCCTTTTCAGCCCTTTTTTTGTGGACCGTTGTTGGTTTCACCATTTTCGCTAAGAATTAGTGCTTTTAAGTTGTCGAAAAAAAATTGGACTTTGTTAAACCCAAGGGCCCTGTGCATAGATGTCGCTTTGGGTTTTCTGACTGAAATTTCTGGGTTTCTTTTAAGGAAATCCTTAAACTAGTCATTACCTGCTGATTTTCTATTTTTATTAAAAGGGTTATTGATACCATTTTGTTCACGATACTTGAAGACGTATCTTTTTACGTCTTTCATACTGACACCAAACAACCTTCTCTCCATATCAAGAAGTGCTTGGACTAATTCCTTCTCTTGTTCTAATGTTAACACACTCTTCCGTCCCAATTTTTCCTTCAAAGAAAATTCCCGACCAAGACGAGTTTTTTCCAAATAACGCCTTAATGTTTGTCGTGGAATTCCACATTGACTTGCCCTTTTCTCAGACACTTAATCTAAAACAAGCTTAAGGGCGCTTTTCATGCTGTCAGAGGACCAACTAGATCTTATACCCTTCTTCATGCGAGTTTTAGGCATTCTTCTATTGTGGATACCTTTAAAACAAATTTTTAATAATTAAATTTATTGTCTTTGGCCCTAACGGTAATATGAGCACCAAAGGTTAGCCTATGCTCATATTACCCAAAACCACAATGTTTGGCTAGAAATTAATTGCACGAAAAATTACTGATGATAACAGTTTCTTACCTTCAACAATCGATGCAACAATGATATCTGTACTCGCCGATCAAATTAACTCACAGCCACAATAATAACTTTTACGCTATAATCTTTACAAAGCCCGTAAAATAATCTTAACATACATGAACTTTTGCACATACAAACGTAAACATCTACAAAATGACGTTTAGCGACGTCGCGGTTTAATCGTTTCCTATGACACACTAAGGAAGTAAACAACAAACTCAACCACAGATGTCGCATTTGCGTGAGCATTTTTAATTCAATTTTGCAAATGTGCTCATATTACCTAGTATGCTCATATTTCCTAGGTACTTAAATACAACACAGAAATATTGTACATTATATATAATAATGTAGTCTACACCTAAACGTTTATTACAATACACACTAATTAATTTTTAAACTATTTTAGTACTTAATAGGACATCCTTTGTTTTTAATAACTAATTTACACCTTTTTGGCATAGAATTCATGAGTTTTTACAATTCTTCCTTCGTAATGCCGCGATACCCGGCATCAATTAGGGATTCTATTAATTCCACTTTTTCTCACATCAATGTATGGGGTTGCATTCATCATGTCAGATATACATGCAGTCTACCCACACCTTCAGCGGACGTTCAGCCCCGTATCATGACAGACATTGAATGTCTAATTATTGGCAGAACACACTATCGTGAAAATTCTTCTCCAGGAAATCTTCTAACATATGTGTTTCCAGCATGATTGTTACGTTAAAGGTAGATTCATCGCTAAATAATACATTCTGCCATTGTTCTGGGGCCCAATGGCGATGATCCTTTGCCCATCTCAAACGAGCTTTGTTTTTCTGATAGGGGGGGTTTCTTCCGAGCTTTGCAACCCCTACGTCCAGACTTAAGACGTCTCCGTCTTACATTAGAAGTTCATACACTTACACCAGTAGTTCGGGCTATATTTTGGTTAAATCTGTAGAATTAACACTTCTGTCGGCCAGGCTCCTCCTCCGCAATACACTGTCGTCTCTCAATAATGTTTTTTTGCAGACGGCCCCTGCGGGGTTTATCTTCAATTTTTCCCGACTCAGAGTATTTTTTTATCACTTTAATAACTGTTTATTGAATACACTGCACTTTCATAGCTATTTCACGACTGGAAGCGCCTTAATTATGACGAAAAATTATTTCATATCGTTTTTCATCCGATAATTAGAACGATTTTTTTCGGATGGCATTTTGCCACGGTTAAGGACATGCAAAATTCAACTGAATAATCCATAGTACCTGCATAACATAATAAGGATTTCTCTTAATTATGCTTTCATGTTTCAGGTTAAATGCATTTTAATGATCCCGTTAGACAATGCGCGAATAACTGATTATCGATTTTAGCGAAGGACTTTCCTTAATTGTTTTTTATGGAGATTTAAGTCCCTAATTAAGAGATAAGTTATTGTTATAGTCAAATCAAATATTTTAAGTAATTTTCGGAAACTATGACAAAAATTAAGCTAACCTCAAGAAATAATTATTTTCTTGGGCGATGCAGAACTTTTTACTACACTGTATATGTAGATTTATATTTTAAGTTTCAGTCAAAAACTAAATTGTTCGAGAGTGCAGTGATTCAGAAACAGACAAACTTTTAAAATAGTCCATCCAGTTAAATCGGCGAAAATAGATGTTTCGGTTCTTTCCCTTTTTTCTCTTTCTGGGTTCATTACAGTTGGAATGAAACATTCACGGAAATGATCACTCCGAAATAACCCTAAAGGAAGCAGATTTATGTGAAAACAAATCGGCAATTTTCTTTTCTAGAGTTAGATGTTACCTTAGTGTTATTCTCCGCTTTATAAAACGCTCTATGTAGACCTTTTTTAAATTCAAAAACTTTATCATCCTAAAATAATGAATGCATTTATAATAATTTTATACATATAACGACATTAAATTATCAAACTATACATTCCAAAATAATAACCTATTGCATTCCATCAACTCGTTACAATTTAAGAGGGTCGTCCACCTTTAATGAAGATTTACCTTTCAGAAAAAAGATTCTGTAACAAGTGGCTCCCAAAAGCGCAGCCGTTAGAGGGCCAACCCAATAAACCTGAAAATTAATTTAGATTTCCACCGTCTGCCTTTTATACGATAAAAGCAGGATTATACAGACCCACTGCTTTTCCCAGTCATTATTCCACAACGCTGGGGCGAAACTTTTCGCGGGATTCATGCTTGCTCCCGTGTAGGGTCCCTAAAAATTAGTAGCGGTATCAAAATGTTGAAGTTTATTATTACTAAACCAGCTTACTCCAGCCATAATTAGTGCTGCAACGAGAAAGCCGAACTTTAAGGGCGAAGAGTCGCTCTTATTTTCATTCCTATAATCCCAACTTGAACAATTCGCAAATGAAAGAATTAGCGAGAGAAGAATTTCCACGAGAACCGCCTGCAAAAGTTGAAGTGTTTTTAAGAAGGGCAGTAAAGTAAACATTAAAGCGGGAACATTTTTACGAGCCCCACAAAATAATTTCCTTACCGGAATTTCCTTTTAACTTTTAAATAAAAGAGATACCTGCAATGGCGTACATTCCTTTGAAGGAACTGTTGTACATACACCATGTGAACCATCTTCAAAGCTCATGTACATCGCTGGCGTTACCAACTGAAAATTAAATATAAACTCATTGGTATACGTCTCTTCTAATGGAAATTACCTTCAGCAATCCATAACCAACTATTGCGCCCAGAAATTCACCCACGAAGTAAATCGGTGCTAAAATTAAGGGTATCTGTCCAACTATTAAAGCGCAAATCGTTGTTAAAGGATTAACATGTGCTCCGGATATATGGCCAAAAAGCTGAAAGTAGATTTAATTCATTTTCTGAAAATAATGTACTTAATTTGAAGAATTAAGCGCCAGTGTGGTCTAGTGGTTAGAGCACTGAGCTCCGGTGCGGAGGGTCGGGAGTTCAAATCCCCGCCGCGATGCCGGGCAGGCGGCCTACTCAGTTGCTTTAAATAATTGGGTACCTGTGTTCAAATGAACAAGCGGTAATAATACGGTAATTTAATGCGTGCTGCGCACCACATCACGACGTGTCAAGAGTTTAATACGCGACAACCGGGTGTGAGAGCAAGGATGCGGTAGCTCTGACCTTCCGCCTTACAGCAGGCCAAACTCCTTCATGGAGCGCAGAGCCTCGCCATAAAAAAAATGTATTTAGAATTTGTATGTTAAGAATATGTTATAGCCTTTAAAAAGTCGTGCAGTTCCTTTTTACTGATGAACTGTTTGGCACTTTATATTAGTTACGCATGTTTCAAAATAGAACTTTACATAAAATGTAACAAATGAACATATCTCAGGCTCGATGCCTGGCGGGCGACCTACCCACTTACGTTAGATAATCGGGTACCTGCGTTCGAATGAACAAGGGATAATAACGCGGTTGTCCATTGGGTGATGCTCACCACATTACCATATGTGATGAATTTGGCAGGCAACAACCAGGTGTGAGAGCAAACATACCGGAGCTCTGACCTTCCACCTTGCAGGTCAAACCCCTTTATGGCGTGTAGAGCCTCACCATTATAAGTTGAAGGATTATAGATTTGCAATAATAACGAAGATAATTAAATTTAAATAAATTTAGCCTAAATTTATCAGTTTTGCAACGCCACTTACCCTGAGTTCAATTGGTTAACAAAACAATGGAATTATGTTTTAATGACTTTTAGCTTAGCGGACGATTTAAAACTTATTTTTAATTTTAATTACTTTTTGTTATTAAGGGCCGGTCTTTCAATGTACGGATAAAGTTCTAGATAAGGTAACAATCAAATTTATCCTCCTTCATACGGTTTTCTGTCTTTCAATCGTCCGATAGTATACGTCGGATTAAACTTATCGGATAGTAGAAGCAGCCGACAGTACTATATTGGCAGGATATGGCAGCTACGAGTGTATACGAGGCGATACGAAACATTATGCGCGGATGTAAATGTAAATAAATTGTTTATAAATTTAATACTATTTTCCTGGTGTAGTAACTAATATATAGATAAATTTTACAAATTCCCCACACTCTTTAGTCCCAGTGGTAGTTAACCAGTAAGAATTTGGCCGACACCTAACTAGTAGGATAAGTTGTATTGAAACATGCAAAAACGCTGTCGGGTACATTTATCCTAGGGGTTAGTTATACCGCCTGACAACTGTCGGAGGCTTTTATCAGAACATTGAAAGACCTGTCCTAAGTGTTATTAAACCACAAAGTTCTCCACACTTCGCTGTATCTATTATACATTCATGCTTATAATTAGAACTAGAAACTTACAAAAATAGTAATCATAACTGCAAGTCCAGAAGTAAGTGCAGCTTGTTGCAGTAGAACTTCATTATTTCGTACACCTGGAACACATCCCATGCAAGCAACAAATACCAAAATTGCTGTTGCAATAAATTCTGAAAGCCCTATAGCTAGTTTATCGAAATTACTGATTGCGCCATAATTTTGTTGTTTTCTTCCTAGAAAGGAGACTTTACACATTTTTGTGAGAAATTTATAATTAACACAGAAATAATATAAATCAAATTAATAATAACAAATTGTACCCATTCCTTCTTGTTTCGACATGATGTATTCTAATTGGTATTTCTATTATTTTGCGTTTGCTGAAGGAGAGATTACGTTCACGACTACTGTTTTCTACTAAACAATGTTTGTCATTGCTAGTAGCAAATTCTGTAGAGTTTGCTGCGTGATAATTTATTAACACGGTAAATATGTCATAGTAAATTTTCCCCAAAAGAACATAATCTGCGAAAGATGCGTTATCATATTTTAAACAATACGTTACCCAAAACCAAAGATTATAATTAAGCTTATTGTTTTTGAATTATGTGGTACGATTACATCGTCAGCGACAAAAGAAGTTAGTATGAATGTTTACGCAACACATTTTTTACATAGCTTATAACAATTACAAGCGCATTACGTTGCTTCTTAAGTGAAGAATAGCAAATGACACTTCGAACAGCACGCTGGAATAAGCTTATTTTTTACACTTTATCTAAAGTTATATTGCGAAACATAAGTAACTAATATAAAGTACCAAACAGTTCATCAGTAAAAAGAAAATGTACTATAACATATTCTTTGCGTAAAAAAATCTAAATAATACAGGGTGGTCCAAAGTTTACCTTTCAAACTTTAGGGGCTGATAGAGGAGCTCTAAATAAGTAGAAAAGTCCATAAGACCTTACTTCCCTAGGTGACTACTAACAAAGATACAGAGGGTTAAAGTTTTGCGAAAAACAAATGATTTTTTGTATAATTCGGAAACTATGAAAGTTATCGATTTAAAATTTTAGGGGCGGTCAAGCTTTTTAAGCCTCTATTGTATTACGAAATCTTGTCTTTGAACTGCCACCAGAGGCGTCGTCGCAAGGGGGGGCAGTCAATTTTTTTGCCAAAACTATGTTATGCCACTGCTTTCTGCAGATA